>CM055427.1:12076745-12131745 GCA_029228465.1 Salix viminalis
ATTAACGTGAGATAAATATTCACTGAAACAAACATGAATGAATGAAGAATATTATTTACATATGTATTAATGGGATGAAAAATATAACAGGTCATGAAAGACTCTTATACCCTTAGCTGTGCACATTGGGCAGGGATCCAAGTAAAAACGATAAGAATTTGATAAAAAAAAACAATTCCTCTTATAAGAAAAACAATTACATAAGAATTTGACAAAAACAATTCCTTTAAAAAAAAAAAAAGTGTTGGGTTTGGGCCATAATACTATGCCTAAAAGGAGTTTTGACGTGCATCAAACACGATTATTTGGCAACATGCCTGAGTTTGAGCGTGAGTCTAACCCCATAGTGCGTCGGATACACACCTAACACTTAAACTTGGGTGTCACACTCGAGCTAAACACCCAAGCCCACAAAGATGTTGGGCATGAGCTTGGCACCTGGACTTGAGTGTGTTGCTCGGGCCCACCTAGCTACTATGCTTATGTTATATTCAAGTTCATATGTGATTATTTATGTCCATAAAAAATGCCTCATCCAATAACCATGATTGGGTCAAAGAAAATTTCTAAAATCCGTTCAAGACCCATAATGTTATGGAAACATGTTTGAACCAACTAATTTTTTTATCTAAAAAAATGATAAATCTTATACATCAAATACATATTTTAAAGTCAACAGCAGTTTCAATAATAGTAATAATAATAACAACAATAATAAAAAGGAATCAATACAAGATGGATGGTTAAATCAATAGGCAAAGATAAAAGAAAGATGGAAGCATAAAAAGGAAGGTTGGAGCCATAAAAGGAAAGCCTGGTGGAGCGAGGCAAGGGATGAGGCATCCACTTTGAATCTGGGAGGGACCTACTAGATTCTTTCCTTCCTCACCTAACTCAGGAGAAGGAGTTGATAATCACTTCACAGTCGAGCCCATGCCCTCTGAAAACCTCCACGTGTCTATTAAAGCATGTGGGTAATTCGTTGCCAGATCCGACCCAGCTTTTACGACGTCCCGGATTCTTTTTTTTTTTCTTTCAAGAAAAACTAGAGAGTAAAAACGAGGATAAGAAGACCGGCTACTTGCAGAGCCAAGTCCCCTCCCCCCGCTCTGTCAAAACCAACTCTCTTCATCGTCTTCTTCGTTTTCCTGGTCTCAGATAATCAGGGTCTCGGTTTTCCAAAGACTAAAAAATTCTCTGCCGGTACGGTAGGCTTTCTTTGCACTCTCTCCTATTTTTATTTTCTATTTATTTTGTTTATGTTATCTGTCTGGTAACTGTGCAATGCTAAAGAAAATGAGAGAAAAAAAGGATGTTCAGATTATTTTTTGGTGGTCATTCACGTCGAACTCACACGAATTTGCAAGTGTTTCACTTAATTAAGGCTGAGTAACCTAGTGCAAGACTCTTTTCCTTTTCTTTTTTTCCTGGATACCAGACGGAAGCATAGGTTTATTTCTAACATTACAGACTCGGATTTTTTTTCCAATTTATGCTGCTTTTTTTTTAAAAAAAAAATCTTCTGTTATGTATTCAGTAGTTTCACCCAGATTGGGCTCTTTTTTTTTCTTTTTTTTTGTGGGTGTCACAGTGAAACCCTAATTTTGTGCTGAAAAGCTCGAAATTAGGGTTTGTTTTTTGAACTTTTTAAGAATGGCTGGCGAAGAGGGAATGCGCAATGGTGAGGGTACAGAAGAAATAGTTCATCCCTTAAAGATTGAAGCAATGGACAATGGGTTTGGAAATGACGGTGGTGAAGCAAGCTCTGGCAGCAGTGAAGGCTTACGAACTTACAAGAGACGCCGGAACATGAGGTCAAATTTGAATGGGAAAGGTCAAGAGGATGGGAAATCTCTTAAGGAAGCTGGTAGTAGATTGGCAGACCAGGTAGCTCACAAACACAGGCTTTACATGCCAGGTTTTCCTTATGCAATCTCATTGTGTATTGACTTGTTGGAAATTACTCTTATTGAGTATGATTTTGTTGAGAAGATACTTGCTCTGGAAGTGTGTGTTGTGTATTTTATTATTGTTCTCTGCTCTAGCTAAGATGTGGTTTCTTGCAGACCATAAAGAATGATTCACGGGACCATCTTCGGGAGAATCATGCTTCTTTGAATCATTCAAGTGACGTTTCACAGAGACAGTGGAGAAAAATTTGTCCTTGACCACATGTATCAATCATCAAGTAATGATGGAGATGGCATACAGAGGTGCATCAGGGATGCACTTATGATGACAGTTAAGATATAAGCAGCTATTAAATTGAATGTGCTAAATACATATAAGATTCATATCCCATTCATGTTTTTTGACTTGTTACTATTTTTTGTACCATTTTTTATGTTGCAGGAATCTGGTAACTTCAATGCAGATTGGCATAAGTCACCTTCAAAGGGGCAGATGGCTAATGGAACTCCCAGTACAGCTAAAGGGCATGCAAGTTTCATTTCAAATGGAACTTTGGAAGAATCACAGCATCACAGTGTAACTGATTTGTGTCAGAATGCTTTCCTTAACATTTTACTCTCAGAAAAGTTCACCTCTCTTTGTAAGCTGCTGTTCGAAAATTTCAAAGGAATGACGACCGACAGCATTCTTAGCCTGAATTTCATAGACAAAAGGATGAAAGAGGGAGCTTATGACCGCTTGCCTGTGCTTTTCTGCGAGGATATTGAGCAGGTAATTTATTACAATCCTTCTCTACCTTACTTGATTTTGTTATTTACAATGCTTTTGCTGAAATCATTGATGAGCTAGATTTAGGATTGAATGTCTGGTTTTTCTTGGCACTGCCTTATGTGCCACCAATGTGATTGCAAAAGCCAAGGTATACATCTTCCACTTTAGACAAGTTTTTAGCAACCCTTGCCTCCGCATGTTGTGTAACTAGCCAGTAAATGCAGAAGGGATATATACATTTGTTTTATATGAAAGTTGAAAGGAAAGATACAATGTTTAGGACACCATGCATCAATGAAAGCATTTGTTTGATGTTATGGTGCTTTATGGAGAGTTGTACTTTTAACATTTCATTTTATCACCGCAATGTTTACACTATCTTATCGCTTAGATGCAACTGTTTAAATGAATTCCTGCTACACTTTTGCGACCTCTACCCTCTCTGTTAGTTAACAAACTTTTGAGCAATTCACTACTGCATGCCACGCATATTATGGAAATCTTTTAGGAGTTGAAAACTATGATGCCTTTATCTTTATTACTTATAATTTGACAGGTTAGATTTTTCACATCTCTTATTGCTAACATGTAAGTGACTATATTAGCAATAATGTTTTCCTGTGACTTATACCGTGATCATAGTTTGTTCAATTTATTTGGTTATTCATACTACTACATGTTCAAGTTACTGATCATGCTCATTGTAATGTCATTCAGCATGTATGGTTCTATTTCTGTTTACAAGTTCTCAGAAGAAAATGCAATTTCTTTTTGTTTTGCTATTCATTTAAACTGAACAACCTTTTCAGTTCTGGAGAAAACTTCAAGGTTTTGGTGTTGAATTAATATCTCTCGCAAAGAGCCTATCAGACATATCAAAGACTTGTTATAATGAACGCGTAAGACAGCCAACGTGTAGAAATCCTTCTGGCAGATTAAGAATTTGAGTAGTGTTAAATGCAGCATTCGCTTCATGTTTCAATTTACTACTGTTTCTTAAAGCCCTTTTATGGTTTTCTTTTCATTAAATCAGAAGTGTTTACTTGTGCTTTCCAGGTGGGAGGATTTGTACACTGTACATTTGAAGATAAAAAGCATGAGGTAATGTTTGTGAAACATGGCGTGCATTTAGTTTTGTAATGCTGACATTAAAATATATAACACTGAACTGTAGTAGCAAGCCAAGTGCGTGTTTACTGCAATACTTTTAAGTTATAGTTGGTTCTGATTCCTATCTAAACCTTTGTGCTGCAATACAGTTCTGTACCCAGGATTCTGATTCTCATGGTAAGCCAGAGCAAACAGATGCTTGTTATGTCCACAGAGTCTGCAATTGCAGGCGTTGTGGGGAAAAGGCAGATGGGAGGGATTGCTTAGTTTGTGATTCATGTGAGCAAATGTACCATGTCTCTTGTATTGTGCCTGCAGTCAGAGAGATCCCCCCCAAAAGCTGGTACTGTCACAACTGCACCGCAAGTGGAATGGGTTCCCCTCATAAGAATTGTGTAGCATGTGAGAGATTGAGTTGCTGCAGGACCCAAAATAATCAAGCTAATGATGAAATTGGTTTATCAACTCAAGAACCACCTGGTGGTTTTGAAGAGTCATCAAATTTTAGCCTGAATTATGAGGTAAAATCATCAGAAGGGACTGGAAACATGTGCATCTGTAAAATCTGTGGAAGTCCAGTGGTTAATGGAGAGAAGATAAAGATTTGTGATCACTCTGAATGCCCTGGCAAGTACTTCCATGTGAGATGCTTGACAATGAGGCAGATGGATTCTTGTGGTCCTCGGTGGTATTGCCCTTCTTGTTTATGCAGAGTTTGCATCACTGATAGAGATGATGATAAGATTGTTTTATGTGATGGCTGTGATCATGCATACCACCTTTATTGCATGATTCCGCCACGCACTTCTGTACCAAAAGGGAAATGGTTTTGCAGACAGTGTGATGTGAAAATACAGCGATTACGCAGGGTACGGAGGGCATATGAGAAATCTGAAAATTACCGGAAAAAGAATGGTGAGGGGATTAAAAAGGAATCTGAAAACCTCAAGAAACTTTACGAGGAAGGTGGAGAAGAATCAGATAAAGGTAGAGGAATGGACATGCTTATAACCGCAGCATTAAACTGTGAAGTTAGCTGCCAATCGAATGAAGAGTTGAAAAGCAAGTAACATTTTCAGGAGATTACAAGATAAAAGTCCGTGTTTTTTTATCATTTATCATACTGATTTTGGTATGTGTAACTGATGCCAAGATTTTTGACTTTGCCGCTTTACAGGGGGATGGATATTTCATTAGGTTGTAAACTCGTAGGTTTTGCTGACTTGGATACACGACTCCTGGCAGGCTCATGATCTGGAGGCATGTATATTTTCTGGCTGGCAACTAGCAAATAAATGACATGGAGTGACAAGGATCAGGGAACCATAAGATGTGCTGGAGATGATGTTTTTAACAGTGAGCGGCCAACATTTTGTTCATTCTGTACTCAATATAGTTCATTCTTTGCAGGGGGAAATCTAATTCTGACAATAATGTTGTAAAATTAGAGACATTAGCATTCAGCCCAGCCCGTAGTCTTTCGGCCAGCTCACGCCTTTGCATTTTAACATCACAGTTCTGGAGTGCCGTGGTGCACACCGTTTTCGTAATTGACCCCTCTACATGATGTTTACAGACGGTTTAATATAAGGTGTTTAGTGAATTTGTGAGTGAGCGTTACTTTTTAAATTGTTTTTTATTTTAAAAATATCATGATTTTTAAGTGTTTTTAATGTGTTAATATTTTTTTAAAATATATTATTTTAATATATTTTATAAAAAATAACATTCACAGCAATACGAATACCACATATACAATTTGCCTAGCATGTCAACGTCTGAGCTGCTGCACAACTGATCTCTGTTTTGGCTGTTGACGATCCTTGCTACTGCTTCAACAACAACAAATGAATTTCTAGATTTTGAAGAGTATTATAGTATATATGAGGTTTAGAGAGAGAGGGAAGAAATGAAATTTTTTTTTAAGAAAAAAAAATTGATATTTAACTATGAAGGTTGTTTTAAATCTGTTCATTTTCTTGATTCGTAATCTCAGACCTCGGATTGATTTATAATTTTATTTTAATATACACATTTTTATTATTGTAGAGTACTTTGTTTTTTAAAAAAGTTACTATTAGGTGTGTTTGGAGTGCTTTTTAAAAATATAAAAATAATGGAAAATGTATTTATTTTTATTTTTATTTTTATTTTTTAATACAATACATTAATATTATTAAAAAACTAGTGTAAATATTAATTCAACAAGTTTTATATAAAAAGTGGTTTAAAAATTGCACGGAACCATATAACCACCACCAAGAGCAACATTGAACACTTCATTTCTTGTGTCTGATTTGGGTCATATCCAACCCAGCAGACCCCGTATGGTTTATTTTCCCTGTCAGAAATGTTCATCAGTTTGTTAAAGCAGTAGCCAAATTTCTCTATTGATTCAAAAGTACTAATTAAAAGGTCAATCGAACCAAAAAGAAAAAACACACACCAGGAAATACCAGCTTTTCATGAAGACCTTATAATGACGCAACAAAAAACAAAGAGGCGACAGATCCACCACCTCCACCTTCAACTTAACATGAAACTTGTATGTAGGTACTTCACTATACGCTCTTTCAACTTCCCTGTTCTCTTTTATGCATTTTGAGCAGTTTGGTATATTATAGCTTGCCGAAAGATGCAGCATTCTCTCTAGCAAGACGGATGCATCTGGGTTCTCTGAGAAAATTCTAGCTGCAATCTTGGCAGGTGAGATGCACGCGCAAGCACCTTCACTAGTAGCGCTGAAGATGATATCGAGCTCAATGGCTGGTTTCAGTACCATTGGAAGAGCTACAGCATTTGCTAGTCTGATGGCTAGCTTGCCTATTTGTTCTTCTTAGAGAGAGAGAGGGAGTTGTGTTGCTCAGGGCTAGACTTCTTTTGTGGGGTTGGGATAGCTGTGCACATCGATCGTTTGGTCAGCAGTACCTGGCTATTTCAAGGCGTGAGGTATTGGAATACTCTCATCTATCATGTGAAGATTTCCCTGCTAGTAATCTCCTTTGAAATTCAAAAATTAATTCTCAAGTTATTTCAAAAACAAATTTATTTTATATTTCTTTCTATTAATAAAACCCAACAATATTTATATTTTTTTTCATTTTTTGTATCTATTATTTTTTGTTCAAGAACATTAACCCAACAAAACCCTAATAAAAATTGCCGTTTAGCACCTTTAAGATACTTGATTCGGTATTAGATTCTTTGGAATGAACTGCATTTCTCTTTCAATGTCTGTTAGAGATTTTCAGAGGCATATGTAAATTTAGTCTTGAAGCACTGTAGCAGCGTGGCTCGAATAATTAAAGCTTGAAAAGTTACACTATACAGGCGCATGGACTTTTCATTTTCCCTGCACGTTCAAAAGCTGTCCTAACATAAGTGAGTCAGGACAGCTTCTGATTGTCTTAAGACTTCATAGAAATTGAAAGTTGAAAGAAATACTCCCGAATCTACTCACTTTCTTCTTTCTTATTGGCAGCAACCTTGAATGGTTCACTCGCACACGGATTTTTCATTCAGACTTGATGCAAACAAGGACTTTGCTTGACAATTCTATACAGCACATAATGCTTGATTCGGCCATCAGTCCCCCTCAGGAGCTCTCAGTCTTGTCACTGACCAAGTAACGGTTCTCTTTACTACTCAAGCCTGACGAATGAAGTTGCTTTCGCTTCTTTACAAGCTGTAATGCACTGTGTCTGTCATCTTGAGCTTCCTTAGAATCGGGCTGCATGCACGTATTATACAGAAATGAAAATGGTTTACAGTCATCCTCTAGAAGGTAAAGCACGTTAATAGGAATGCCACATGTCATGGGAGTACAAAACTAGGACCTGATGATATATCAGTCTCACAATGGATAAGGTGAAAGAAACAAATGATAAACAAATATATTTTAGATGTTAGAACAATAATTATGTTTCTATTTATGTAAAAGAGCGAGAAGACAAGTGTGCCACACAATCCTACTAGACTGTTCAACTCAATGAAGGGGATGAGAGGAAAAATAAGAACTCGCAAGTTAAGATTCTTTTTCAACACAAGCAAATTGCCAAGATATAAGCGAAGTCGACACTATATAATTTCAGTAACCTAAGCCCATGTTAAGAATTCCAATAATCTTTATCCAGGGAATTTTCTTGTTTTCATCATTGGATGTTAGTCAGTAACCTTCGATCTATATTATGTTGAAAGCTCGGACAAACAATGATCCTAAAACAGAAAGGTCAAGCCTCCAAAACACAAGAGTTTTTACCTTAATGGTTAATGCTCTATCAAAGCTTTCAATTGCACTGTCAGGCTCCCCAAAGTTCAACTGTGCTCTGCCAAGGGTGATCCATGCCTAAGAAAGAAAAAAGCGAGAGAAATTTTTTAACACTTTGACAGTTTCTTTGAGTTAACTAGACTTGCACCAAGAGTTTCTTTTAGTTATCTAGAATCGCAGTAAGAAATGGATATAGTGATCTATGAAACGATATTTCATGAATGTCATGCTACACCAATAGCTGTAATTGCAATTTAGCAAAATCAGCCACATCTGCCAATCAGTTGACATTCTAATGAGACGAGTTCTGCTACTACTTGACTTGTATACAGCAAAGGAAGCACCACATTTACATGGGGGGAAACAAAATTTACCAGCACATTACAAGAAAAGGGATGGGTGGATGAGAATTTCCAAGGAGGAATAAAAGCAGAGACTAGAAGGTGTCAGCAGTCCAGAGTCTCAGACATAAAATTGCTCAAACTAGGGTACAATATACGAAGCAGTGAAATATTCAACAAACAAGTTCAATAAAAGGGCTAGTTTATCTAGGATGAATTAGATGCACCATAATAGGATCCTGCAAACAAAACATGAAAGCAGAATAGCAAACACGTTGTAGAGTATGCCATTATCATACCTCCGCCCATGACGATTCCAACTCAGTAGCTCCTGTCAATAAATTCCGAAGTAAATAGTAAATTGAGGTTCCTAGGACTTTATATTTTCAGAAAAATTCAAAAATACAACACATATTTCTAGAACACTCAAGGCATTAAACACCGGTTGAAATTCATGAATGGGAGATGAAAAGACATGGAACTCACGAGTTGCTGCCTTCAATGCACTCCAGGCATCTCCAATTTCAAGCAAAACTTGTGCCTTTTGCTCATGTAAGACTGCATTTCCCGGCATCAAATTAAGAGCAGCCTCCCATTTCCCAAGTGCCTCACGATAATTTCCATCCTTCAAAGAGATAGCAGATCAATAAATATATTCCAGCAGTTGCATAAAATGTCATCATTACGTACTTAACAAAGGATAGAATAAACTCGAGCCTGTGCTTCCAAATAAAATTTCTTCTACAATTTGTCTTATACAGAAACAGATGCTAGAAAACAGACACCACACACACATTAGAGACATGCCATCAACAGAAATAGAAACAAGATAATTCAATAACTTGGCATTATTGGCATAACTGCAGAAAATACAAAAGAGAGAGTTGGGGAAACCGGTAGATTAGCATCAAGTAATGCAGTAAACGTTCCTTACCATGAACAGGCACATCATAGAGACTCCTCACTGCCATTCCAAACAAGCAAACAGTGATATCAAAAAGTTCCACATAACCCACATATGTTGTATACGCAATATGTCCGGAAACCCACAAATTTCAAATAACATAAACACTAAACTGTCACAAAAACTCAATAATAGCACGGGTTCCGCAATAATATGGTAAAAGTTGCACTTTTCAGGGAAAGAAGAAGAAAAAATAAGAATGAGGGGGAGAGGGAAATACCTCAGCTAGTTTGTTGCCTAGGTTTTGGAAAGAGTCGGCGAGTTGTCTATTGGATGCCTCGAATCCAAGGACTTGTGAGAGGCACCCAATTGCCAGGTATCGCTATTACTGTCTTCGTCGTCGTTGTGGAGCGTGTCTTGTTTATCAAAAGGGAGGTTCGAGTACTTTGATATTGCTGCTAAAGGTCGCTTCTTGCTCTGCTTCTTCCATGTTACTTTCATCTCTCTGATAAAAAAAAAAACTATGTTGTTGCTTTCGATTTCCTAATAGGACAGGAGAGGAACATAACATACTGCGCTTTTCCTGGGTTTTGTCGGTTAAATTGGGGTTTCTGGACTTGTACTCGAAAGGTAAAGCCCGTTATAAATGGCCAGACGTCGGCCCAAATTCAGACCGGCTTGAAAGTAACTCGTGACTGCCTGGAAGAATCATGAGAAGGCCCACCATAATGTAGAAAAGATAAGAAAGCCTTTGAAAAAAAAATAAGGATTTTCACTCTTTTTTTTTAGAAGCAGAAGGGTTGAATGTGGGATCAGGAATTATAAATCCCTGATAGATTTATTTTTTTTCAAATAGTAGCAAAGGAAAGTTTGGGGAAAAAATTTAAAAGTAGAATTGCTGCAAAAGGCATTCATTTAATTGTTTGTTTATTTCAAATTTTATTTAGTAGCAAGAAATAAACTTTTGGCTATTTTCATGTGTTCCTTCTCTCTCTCTCTCTTTCTGCTAATTGCTCAAACTCTTGCTCAACGACTCAAACTTCTCCAACTATCAGGGGCTAAACTGCATTTGAAAAACACAAGGACCAAATACTTTGAATTAAAAACTAGTTTGTAATTAAACAAGGCCAGGATGAACTTTTTAAATTACAAGAACTCAAACCTTATCATAAACATTAGTTGACCTTCAAATTAAGGACAGCAATCCCATTTTCTTTTTCTCAAATCATTTTTTCTCTACTGATTAAACTCTATACCAGTTGTTCTCTTTAATAGAACCCTAGCGTATATGTGGTTCTCAAACTTACTCTGCTATTATGTTCTATCTGTATTCACTCGCTCTCTCTCTTTTTCCCCCTTTTAATTGATTTTTTCAGCCTTGAACTACTGGGGACAATGGTGTTAGCTTGATAGAAGGCTTATAAAGAGCCAAGAATTATATCTTGGGATACTTCCTTATTTCCTTTTGCATTTCCTGTGACCGTAGCCTGTGCTCTTTATAATTAGTCGCATGTTTACTAACCGCTTAAGCTTTTTATATCAAGCCGCAAAATACCTTAGCTTGGAAAAATAAATAAAAGTAGGTATACTAAAAGACTACAACTATTATTTATGTACAGGATCGGGTCAATTCAAAAGGGCTGGACCGGGAAAAAAGAGGAAAAAACAAGAGAGCATATTTTCTGTCAGTACTTCATGGCACGTGTTTTGGTTACGAGTAATAGATGTGGTCAGAAACAGATTTTCTGTCAGTTCCCATTGCCTTACAGTTTAATAGATTTGGTCACCATGTCTGCTGTCAGATGGGACCCTTGATTACAAAATAGCTTAACAATAATAAAATAAAATCCATCAGATTTTCCTTCATGCTTATTTTACAGCTGACCAAATTGCAAATTCTACGGTAATGGCTTATAATTCCTATATATATTTGGATAAGTTAGTTGAAGATATGTTTTATAAGAACAATGGTGTCATTTGACCGTTCAAAATCACTGCCGACCATCAAGATCACGCATGCCTTTCAAAATTCCGCATCATCACAACAAGGCCCACGGATCTTGACATGGTCCTGAGTGGACAGGATTAAACCCTGACTCCTGAAAACTTCCCATGTTTCAGTTTTGATTCACACCTTGTCTCCGTTCAAGGTTTTCCTAGAGCGAGTCCTCCCTGACACAGTTTTCATTTTTCAATCATCGCTGAACTTTCTACCGGTCATTCCATCCCATCGAGAATTAGGGTTGATTGAAGTTTTGGTATATTTTTAAAAATATTTCTGTATAGTAATATATTAAAATAATATTTTATTTATCTATTAAAAGTTTTTTTTGTGAAATCCTTACATTAAAATATCAAAAAAATAGTTTAAAACAAAACTAAAAATAATATATATATATATATATATACATTAAAAATACGGTGCCAAATAGACATTTAAAACCTTTGGTCCAGGTAGATCACAGTTGTCAACTGCTTGAGACCATAGAGTTACTGTATAATTAACACTAATAACTTCAGATTTTGACCAGTAACCGAGGTCACTCGCCCCTGGTAAATTGGTAATTAAGCACGAAAAAATTCTTTAATTTTATCACCGGAATTGAAAATTGTTCGCATTGATTTGATTAATTCTGAGGTCATCTGAAACTTTATCTTTACAGACGGCTGTTCTCCACACACACGAAGAAGTTACCACTCCTCTGCCTAGGTCACTCATACACTGCACTCACTGGACAGTGTTCTTAAACCTCGATCTCCATAAATCTAAACTTGATGAGATGGAAAGAACTGAAAACGGAAATGGAAAGAAAAGAAAAACTAACACTATTTTTTAATCGAGCCCCTCCATTATTGAGTGAGTTATAGTTCAGTCCATTTATTTTACTGAAACTAATTACTTGGTCCATGTACTGTAAAAAATAATTAAATAGTCCTTTAGATGACATTGACATCCTCATTTCAGCGATCTATATTTAAAAATGACTTTTTTTTTCTTCTAATTTCTGGAATCACGGAGATTTAAATTAATTCGTGTCATTAAACTAAAAGGACTGAGCTGTAATTAAATCATTCCTCGTTGAAACACTCTACAGTTGCTGTTGTTTTTTTGGTGGATGCAAGGATACTTCCTAGGTTTTTCCTATTTCCTTTTCTTTGGCAAATGTTACTCCCTCAGAGGCCCCAACAAAGACCCTAGCGGGGTCGTAGTGACTAGATTAGAGGGCAATGATGTTCATCATGCTGAAAGCAAGAGATAAAATGTATTTTCGTGATTATAATGATTATGATTGAGGTTATTTTTAAAATTATGTTTTTATTTAGAAATATATTAAAATATATATTTTAAAAAAAATTACTTTTGATAAAAATATCTAAAACCAACAAAAAAAAATTTAATTGGTCCACCAGGGTGCTTGCCTTGTGAAGGGTGATGGCTTCGATGATCAATCGGCGGGCGGACCCATCTCATCCAGAAACAAATTGGAACTGGGTGAATGCGCTATCATTGATATATCATTAGTCTATTGGCCGGCTCGTTTCATTGGCTCCTTTACTGCCAACCCTTAAAGACACACACATATTGTCTGTGATGTTCTGTAATCCTCTTCGAATTTTTAGTGGGGTGATTTATGCTTTTTATCACAGAAGTAAGAAATTCTTTGACTTCGAGATTTTATGACCACCTTTTGACTGCATTTGCCTGATTAATTGAGGGAAGGAATATGGCGGAGAATCTTTCCCCTGATTGCGTTGGCTTCCTTGATCGAGGAAATGGCAGGGAAGCTTCCATCTGGGGTGATATCTATTTCATCAGCACAGGCACGTGTTAGTAATTAGATGGTATTCTAATATCAGCTTTTTTTTTAAAAAAAAATATATCATTTTTTTTTCCAATTTATCTGATTGTGGATTACGTGGGAATATAAAAGAATTTCCAGCGTGTAATTATCTTTTGAACGAAAGGTAACAGAGCTTTCCACCCGGTGTATTTTTTATTACATGACTTAAAATCACCCAGGAATTTTTTATTTTTTTATTTTTTTTATTAATGGTAAATGAATCCCATGGGGTTTATATCTCTGAAAACATAATTCATCACAATTCCTAGACCATGCATGGCTGAAAAGGTCAGAGCTCAAGACGACAAGTGGTAAGAAAAGCCCCTCCAGGAAGTGAAAGGGGTCGGGGATACTTTGAATCCCCGTATTCTTTTCACACTAGCACTACAATTCAATTCAAATGGTGCCAGTGGACTGCATGTCACCCCAACTTTCAAGTCGCGGTGGAGTCGGTTACGTCATTACCCTTGACAATTCTGCTCAGGTTTTTTATTATTATTATTATTATTATTATTATTATTATTATTATTATTATTATTACTGTTATTGCATTTAATAATTTGATTATATGAAATTGAAATTAAAATAGGAAGAAAATACATGGTTCATCCTAAATTCATGACAATCAGCTGCTTGATTACTATTTTTTTATTATGAATATATTTGTTTTTATGTTTTAAAAAATATTTAAAAAAATCTTTTTTTTTAATTTTTTTTATGTTTTAAACAATAATATCAAAATTATTTTATTTTAAAAAAATAAAAAAAGTAATATTTTAATAAAAAAAAACATTTTTTCAAAAAAAAACAACTTATGTTAAAATTTATCCAGGAATTGTAAATTCCCTGTCACTCACACAATAAAAAGCCTAGCATTGCACTCAGAGGCTCGAAACCAGAGCTTCGAAAGGCAAAACAGAGCAAAGAAAGAAGAGGAAAAAAAGACAGCGATGGAAGTGAAGAGCAGGAACAGCCCAGCTGCCGAGGAGGTGATCAGATCCAAGAAAGGCCCTTGTTTTAAACACAAGAATGATAGTTTGATTCCGAAAAGGAGGAGGTTAGTGAAAAGCATGATGTTTGATTTTATCGCCTCTGCATTTTCTGGCTCCTCTTGTCTCCGTCCTCCTTCTAAACCCCAGGAATACAACAGTTCTAGTACTTGTTGTGTCACAAGAGTCGCGTCCATATAAAATATCAGATGTTGCTGTTGCTGTTGCATAGTCGTTTTTTATTGTTGCTGTTGCTGTTGTTTTATCTGGGAAATTTGTGCTTGATTTAGTGATGTTAATTGTGGGTCAAGGAGAAGGGGGATTTGGCAGAGGAAGGGAGAAGATCAGGGTTGTTTATATTAATTTACTGGGGAGTTGTAATTAATTAGTGTGATATAAAAGTAATCTTGTTGATTGATGGTGCATTTTGCTTTTGCTTCTCTTCCTTTTAAAATTTTGGTGGGTGTTCTTCATGTTGTACTTCCCGGGCTTATCAGAGCCGGCGGCTTAACGCAGGCTACCGGTTTCTGAACTGTTTAAACCCGGCCCGTTTCACAGCAATCAACAATTTTCAAAATCTGCAGATTCTTATCTCTTCCTGTAAAGAGGCTGAGAGCTACATTAGTTAAAAGCGATGTCCAAAATTAAAGATAAAAAACACCACCAACTCTGGAAACGTTTCTTGGAAACGACGGTGGATGTTAAAAAACCTGCAGTGCTGCAGAAGGTTTGACTGGCCAGTGATTTGAGCCAGCTCGGAAAAGGCCTTGAAAGTTAAACTGAAAACAAAAGGTAAAAAGCAGTCTTGCTTTTCAAAATATGGTGGCAGAGCAGATAACGCCCTGCACTTGGAAATAAGCAGCTTCCTGCGGGGATTTGCTTTCTAAAGAACTTACTTTAAAGAACTTGTTTTCTAAATAACATTTAAAGTACTTGTTTAGAGCTTTTGTTCTGCCTAAATTAGGCAGCTGTAGATTTGCTTTCCATAAGAATGTACTTTTAAACTTATTTATCGAGGTAAGGTTGTTCTTGCAGGTTACACGAAGGTGCTTCTTTGAATTTTGACTTTTCTTGTTTAATTTATATATATATATATATATATATTTTTATACTCTTGAATTGTTTTTCTGTTTTCTCTTCTTTTCTCGCCCCCTTCCATTTTTTTTTATTCCTATAAAACCCAGACTTCTTTTTTTCTCTCCGGTGATTAAAGAGACGACCAAATTTTTCAAATTGATAATTGTACATGAAGATGTGTTAAACAACCACGAGAGTTGGAAGTTTTCGATTTTTCATAAAATATATTTTATTTTTATAATAATAGGTTGACACTTGGCTCATGGTTTGTTTTATGGATCCTTTCGTTAGCTAGAAGGTGTTTGTTAAATTGACCAAAAAATAGCTTTTCTTTCATAGGTACATGTTCTTAATTTAAAATACCAATTGTAATTTTATCATTCAAATCATTCACAGAATTTTAGTTTTTAAAAGGGAAAATGAATCGCAACAATATAATTTAATATTGTTGTGAACTTAAAAATACATCTCCATGCTCTCGTAAGACAATGACGTATAAGCCCGTCACTCCTTGTGGAGCAAGCTTCTTCTGCTACTACTGTTTTTTTGGATCTTGCACAAGGCATTCCAATTTCTTTAGGATACGAGGTAGCGACACGTAATCAATGCTTTTGGCGGCTATCTGATGATATCTGTCACGCGACAACGCTCGGCCGGAATTCCACGGCCACATGATTTTCATCTTGACGGAAAAAGTAAAAGAATAGGCCAGTCGGACCAAGGCCAGGTGAACGACTAATCATCAAAGAGTTAGAAAATTAATAATAAAATTAAAAAGGAAAGCAATTGTTTTCTCTCCCTTTATTTAAATAGGAGAGAGAAACTAGACCGCCCCTTTTTTTTCCTTTTCCGTTCTGAGTTTGTCTCGAGTAGAGAAGTGACGAGCTCATGTGTTTGTGGGGCCGGACGCTGAGCGTAGTGAGAGCGATGAAAGTGAGGCACCTTCATGGTGACTCCCTTTTGTCGAATTCTTTGTGTGAATGGATGGTTCATTGTTTGGCTTATGCTCGATCCACGCACTAATTCAGTTGAATGGATATAATTGCCCCACATTAATGATTTATTAACGAAGTTAATCAAGGACAACGACGGCAGTGTTTATAGTTATTTTTAAAAATAATTTCTGTTTAAATATTTATTAAAATGATAAATAAATATTATTTATTTTTTTTTAAAAAAAACATGACTTAATCGAGAAGAACTGTTCCCAAGTCTCGGCATAAATGGTTCATTTCCCTGCAATGGCGTCCGTGAAGGACTAGATTGTGAGTGGTCACCAGCTTAATTATTGGAAACTTTGTTTTGGGATTAATTTAAGAGGGCGCCATTTAATATCTACTTCATTTATTAAAATCATTTGTTGTGAATTGATTTTTTTTTAATACACTGGTTCAGACCATATTCTTATAATGTGCTTCCCAGCTAAGAAAGAAGTCAAAGCCCCTGGCTTCCCTCTATTCTGCATTTATCAAAGCGTCATATATCTATCCAATTCTTCTCCAGCAAGTAACTCTCTCATTCGTGGATTTTCAACACCAGAAGATTATTAAAATATATTTCATTATTTAAAGTCTATATTTATATAATTTTAAAAGTCACATCAATAATTTAGTTTTTCAAAATATTTTTGTCATTGAAAATGATATCAAAAATATCACATGCCTTTGAATCTTGTTGTTGTTAAATATTATTATTATAGTTGCTAATTGGATTACCACTATTATTATTATTATTATTATTATTATTATTATTAGTTGTAGTAGCAACATTGTTAGTGTTACTGTCATTATTATTATTATTATTATTATTATTATTATTATTATTATTATTATTATAAATAAAGTATTAGCATTACTATTACCGGTATCATCATCATCATCATTAGTATTATTATTGTTATTACTTATATTATAGTCATTTTTATTACTATTATCAATATCATTTTTACTACTATTTAAAAAACAAAACCCTTGAACTTGACTTTAAGGATTAAATCAACAACCACACAAACCCTGGTAAAAGATCCAAGAAAAAAATCAAAAGAATTCATGAGAATTTTTATAGAAGAGAAAAGAAAAATAAAAGAAAAAAAGGATTGAACTGAAAAACATTATATAAATAAATTATAATTGAAAGATTAAATTGAAAATATACAAAACATCAACAAGATTTGTATCGACAAAAATCAAAGCTAAATTGACAAAACCTGAGACATTGCAAATGAGAACCAAAGTGTTTTTCTCCAAGTGCTAGAGAGAACTCAAAGGAGAAAAAAAAGTTATCAGGGATAAACTAATTATCTTATGATGACATGAGTTGTCTGTAAATGAAGAGAAAACAAAAAAAAAGTTGGAAAAAAAAATGTACCACTTAATATGCTAAATTACATAATTACCCTTGACCTAACCAAAAAAAAAACAAAATGACCAAAATAACAGATCCTGATATCCCTAGTTTAAATGACTTAAATTATTTCTTGGGTCCAATGACATATTTATTATTTTACTATGAATAAAAAAATAAAATCTTAAATATCCTTGCCCGACAATGTTAATTTTTATTCCTATAATCTTTTGGTTGTTTTACTATGCATTAAAACTATATATAAAAAAGAAAATACCCCAAACAAATCTATGATAATTGATGCATCATGCTAAAAAAACAAAAACACTCCTAATTTTACAGCACTTTTCTCAATGAAGATCATAAAAGTTATTTCATTATTGTAATGAATAACGAATTGTGTCTACATGGAAAATCACCTTTCTTTGTTCTGCTCTCCCTTGCATGACACGCCTCTTGAAAAGATCATGGATGCTCTTTTCCTCGAGGATGAAAAGGATAGCGTTTGCTACCTGTGACGTGGCAGTCTTTGAAAATCAAACAGCGAGAACCAACGTAAAACTTCCTTTTCCAATAGGAATCAGGGGTAGAAACTTCGTTTCAAAAGAATTTTGAAATAAATATTTTTTATTTCAAAATAAATATTTTTAATATTTTACGATTATTTTCATATATTAATATCAATAATATTTTAAAAAATATTATTTTAATACAATTCTAAATTACAAAGTTAAAAACTCCATGTTTTTGGAGACGGACAGGTCTTCGAAAGTTAAAAACTCCCTATTTTTCTTTTATTAAAATATTTGTTTCGTGTTTTTAAAAAACTTGATATTTTCTTAATTTAATTTTTTAAAAAATATTTTGTATATATGAAAATAATTTTATATACAAAAATTATTTTAAAATAATCTTAAAATATTAAAAATATTTATTAAAAAAAAATGTTACCGTAATACTAATCACCTTTACAAATTAAAGTTTATTGTCTAAAACATATATGAGAATGTGGTAGTGATTATTTTTTTAATTTAAAAAATATATAAAAATAATATTTTTTATTTTTAAAAATTATTTTTTATATGAATATATTAAAATATTTAAAAATATATAAAAAAAAAATTCTTAAAAAAATATTCAAAATTTTCTAAAACATTTATCCGCGAGATAGCGTCCGGCGACTTGGAGCACAAGATTTATACTTGGCGGGAAGTTTTGTGGCCAGATCATAGGGACTGTGTCTTGAATTTCCTGCCACGTGTAGAGTAAACCATCTTGTTTACGTGTCGCCCTCGATGGAATCTTTTCTAGGAAATTATACTGTCTGGCGAGTTTTATAAATTAAAAGAAAAATAAAAGGGGAAAATGAAACTCCTCTCTATTAAACGCAGACTTGGTAGCCGAAGCTCTGCTCCACTCAAATCAAAGCTCACATAGGTACAGGCCAAACAATTCACAAACGCCACGATTTCTGGAGATGGAGACGAAGCTGAATTCAGTTGAGGACCGAACCGAGACAGGATCATGGTTCAAACCCAAGAAAGGAAGTGTTTTACCCAGAAAGAAGATGTCCGTACAGAGAATGATGTTTGGATATTTGGTTCGATCTGTAAGTTCTCCATGCTCTTCCTGTTTCTTTCCCCCCCAGCCTGGAGCCCTCCCTCAAGCAAACAATGAATATCCTCGCAGCTGGAAGATCCTTTCATCCTCAAAAGTATCAAACGCCGACTGTATTTGACGAGTCCCATGTTTGTTTTTTTATCTATTTTTTCTTGTTTTCCTTACTGTACAATCTGGTATTGTTTTAGTACATGGTTAGGGGATTTGTTGCCAAATATATCTGTGTTTAATTAATGACCCACTGATGAGTGATGTGCTTTCTTTGCATCTTGCGGGCTCATTAATTATCTTGATGTGCGTTAATTGCTGGTTGTTGCCATCGGTGACCATCTCTTCGACAGGGGAAAACTAATTCCTCTGCAATTCTCCGACGAGACCCAGCCTCAATTTTCAAGCCTCGGTGCTAAAATGTTTCTTAACCATGTACCTGATCTGAAGTTGAATTTTGGTTTTTAAAGCACCAGAAACCCAGGTTCATAAAAATTCTGAAAGCATCTCCGCGAAATGTCGAGGAATTGAACTGAAAAGCGTCTCGTCAAGTTCCAGCAATAAAAACACGAAACCACGACTGGTAACTTTTCGCTTTAATTGAGGTTGAGTAACTCAATCTTCGAAAACAAAATTAAGAAAATCTCGGATTCTTGATGTAGAAAGAGGGTGGTAAGCCGTTCGAATCAGGAAAAATCTTCAATTAGAGGGCGGGCCCCAACACCACCAGTATCATAAATTAATTCCCAGCCGGCAGTGTCATGGATCTCCCACAGTAAATTGATACTATCCTCTTCATTTATTTAATTTATTTTCAAGGAAGAGACGAACGCGTGCTACTGCTATATAGTTAATTTTAATTAAATTTGTAGCCAGGTTCTGCCTCTACTCTCTTCTATCCAGTGACAGCCTCAAATGGCGTCATTCATTTAAAGAACTTGTTTAAATTAGGCAGATGTAGAATTGCTTTTCATAAGAATGTGCTTTTCAACTTGTTTGTCGAGGTAAGGTTGTTCTTGTATGTTACACGAAGGTGTTTCTTTGAATTTTGACTTTTCTTGTTTAAAATAATTTTTTTATATATTTTTAAATAATTTTTTTATACTCTTAAATTGTTTTGATGCTTTAAATTTTTTTATATTTCAAACTTATTTATCAAAATAAGGTTATTTTTGGAGGTTATATTAGGGTGTTTCTTTAAATTTTATTTTATTTTGTTTAAAATTATATATATATATATATATATATATATATATATATATATATATATATATATATATATATTAAATAAGGTTTTTTTGTTTTGTTTTGAGTTTGTGATTGGAAGTTTTGGATTCTATCTAGTTAAAAATATATTTTATATTTATCATAATTGGATGACTTTTGGCTTATGGTTTGTTTTATGGGTTCTTTCGTCTGCTTGGAGGTGTGTTGTTAAAATGATTAAAAAATAGCTTCTCTTTTATATCATAGGTACGTATTTCTTAATTTAAAATACCAAGTGTGATTTAAAAATTTACAATTGTTCAAACAAAATCAGAAATTAATGGATGTCCATACCCCTCCAAGCAAAAAATACTAAAAAAAATAAGAAAGGAAAGGTGACTGCCGCCTACGGAGGCATTCCACAGGAACCCTTCAGCAAAACGACAGAAAAAGCAAATGACGCAATGCTCTCGATAGACAATGACATAAGTCCACCACTCCTTGTCAAGCAATCTTCTTCTTCTTCTGTTTTTTGGATCTTACATCAGGAATTCTAATTTCTTTATGACACGTGGCGGGGACACGGAATCAATGCTTTGGCGGCTATCTGATTTTATCTGTCACGTGACAACGGTCGGCCGGAATTCCACGGCCACATAATTTTCATCTGGACGGAAAAAGTAAAAGACTACGCCAGTCGGACCAAGATTTTACCTATTCACTGGATCAACAAAATATATTTTTTTAGAAGTGGGATTTCTCATATAAAAAAAAGTTTAACCGGGACAACATCCTCGATGGTCACTCACGTCCACTCTTAGAAATCATCTCGAGTTTTGAGATAGAAAGGTTACTTTCTAATTATATATTTTTATTTCTAAGACCACGCCTCAATGGTGTGAGTGACACCCTCCTAGAAATTATCTCGAATTTGATTCTTATTCGAGAAACCGAACACGTAATTCTTACATGTTTTTTTATTGAAGACTTGGAGCTTTGTGGAGAAGATTCGCTTTCGTTCGAATTTCCTCAACTGCCAAGCCTACGTCATATTGCGTTGAAGTTATTTTTAAAATGATTTTAGTAATTATATTAAAATAATATTTTTAATAAAAAATACTTTTTGATATTAATATGTCAAAATAATCTAAAAATATTAATCTTTAGTTTAAAATAAAAATAAAAAACATTCAAATTAATCTTGTAAAATACAACGCTAAGCAGCACCTATAGAGACCAGCTGTGGTCACGGGCTGCTCTCTGTATCCTACCCCTTCATTGAGTGGGGCCACCCCGGGAGGTCCCTTTCATTCCTAATTAATATAATTATCTTGGACCGCGCAATGGACTAGACTGTGAGTGATCATCAGCTTGATTATTGAAAACTTTGTTTTGAGATTAATCTTAATAGGTTTCCAGTTAATAACTACTTCATTTATTATAATCATTTTGTTGTTGAATTTAATATTGTTTTAATATATTCCTTGATACCATATTCTTACAATGTGCTGCCAATTGAGAGGGGGGGAAATCAAAGCTCCTGGCTTCCCTCTATTCTGCATTTATCAGGGCGTCATAAATCTATCCAATTCTTCTCCTGCAAGTAACTCTCTCATTGGTTGATTTTCAACTCCAGAAGATTATTAAATTATACTTCATTATTTACAGCTCAGCATGCATGCACAGTCAGCTTATACGAATACATTAGCTATTCCGTCAACGATTCGCCGATCATATTTTTTTTTTTTTTAAAAAAAAGTAGACATGTAGTTTTCCTATAGTTATTTTTATATATAAAAATGAAATTATGCAAGTGTCTTGTTAATAAATTAAATAATTACACACATATTTAAATTCAAGATATTGACAATCACTAAAATTGAAACTGAAAAAAATATAGATATAAATCAAAATATTTGATCTTGATATTTACCCGGTTGTTTTTAATGAAACTATTTATTAAAATTAATTTTTATCCAGTCAAATAATAATATAAATAAATATACACATGAGACCAATTGAATAAAGTAAAAAAAAAAACAATACAATGTAAGACTACATATATTAGAAATATTATCTCAAGATAAATATTTTTTATTGTTAAAAGTAAAATTCATTTATATAAAAAAATATTTATATATGGATCATGAAAATATCTTAAAAAATTAAACACATACAAAATAATAATAGAAACTCTAATCAAAATAAGGTAAATTAGCAATAATCAATAATCATAAAGAAGATATATTAATTAAAACATAAATTTAAAAATAATTCTTTAAAAAAGTAATCATCTGGGAAAGAAATAGTCAAAGATGATAAGTGGATAAAAGTTTCATACAAAAACAATTATGATAAAAAAATAAATATAGAGAATTCAATAAAAAAAAAAGAGGAAGGATTTAGGTAAACCCGAATTAACATGTAAATTTTATAATATATGCTATGAGAATTGCGAGTTTTAATGAAAAAGAAATTGAAAAAAATAATAAAGATATTTTTTTAAAAAAAAAATGTCAAAAAAGAAATTGATAAAAAAAAAGATGTTAACTTGCGTTAATTTTCAAATACGTAACTTGGTTCAAGAGGGAAAAAAAATCCTAAGAAGTCCACCAAAAAATAATCAATTGCAAAAAAAAAACTGAAATAAAAAAAATAAAATAAAAAATAGAAATAAGTTTAGAGAAGAGAGGGTTGAGACTGTCGGCATGAATGGACCCACTGGCTGAAAAAGGCGGTAGAACCAGGACTTGGACCATTCTCCCAGTTGATGGCGAAAAATAACCCATCTAATTACTATCAACGAAAACTAATAATGATGAAAGAACCCATCTAAGTTTTAATTTTATTTTTTTCCCTTTCTTTTTGTTGACAGCAATATGGTTTTATAAATAGAACTACAAAGAACAACCCACTTTTTTTTAAAAAAAAATATAACGTTTTCAAACTAAATTTCCATTGTAATTGTATGTATTTTGAAATATACTGTACTGTTTAACACTATTTCTTAAGAATATTTTTGAAAAAATTGAAATATTTTTATTTTTATTTTAAATTATTTTTTGGTGTTTGTAAATCATTTTCATGTGCTAATATCAACAATAATTTTTTAAAAATAAAAAAAATAATTTAATATATTTTTCAACAAAAAATATTCTAAAAAATAATTACGATCAAACTCTCAAATAAACACATAATTGTTAAATTCACGACCTGACATGGGAATCAATTTCTTTTACGATCTTGGATCGAATTTTGATTTGCAATAAAAATGATATTTTTTTTTATCAAATTCAACTAACTTGTAAATTAATGTTGAATATAATATAAATTATACCATATTATTTTGTTAAATGAATTTGAGTTGATATGATTACTTATGGTTGACCTGAATTTGAATCAAACTCTTAAAATATTTTCACAAGAAGAACTAATTAGACAAAAATAATATAAAATGAATGAGGCTTTTCCCCCACCAAAGCAAACCCTATTTTACAGAGAAGGGAGTGACCATATCACCATATAAAAGTTTAATAACTTGAACAACATTGGGATTGGAAGGTCCAATCCCCAGAACTCCTGATTGGTCAAGTGAGCATGTCATTCATTGTCTTGCTTTCCTTTTTCTATCTTTCCCTCGCATATGCCCACCTTATTTTGTGATGATTTCATGGCACTCAAAATCGTGCAATTCAATTAATTAATAAATAATGAAGAACAAATTGAAAAAAAAAAAAGAACTTTAACAACAATGTAAAGGGAAAAAGAATCAAGAAACAAAATAACAAGGATTGAGTTGAAAAAACAACATATGACAAATAGTAATCGAATGATTAAATTGAAAAAAAATAAAATAAACTTTTATGATAAAGATTAAAAAAAAAAAAACTGAAACACAAAAAAATACACTCCTAATTTTACAACAATTGTCTCTGCGAGGATCATAAAAGTTGTCTCATTATTGTAATGAATAACAAATTGTGTTTACATGATTAACCACTTTACTTTGTTATACTCTATGTGTCTTATTGAAAAGATAATAGAGGCTATATTTGTTTAAAACTATACTAAAATAAAAAAATTTATTTGTTAAAATTTATTTTTTGATATCAATATATTAAAATAATTTAAAAACATCAAAAAAATATTAATTAAAAAAATATATATATAAATATTTTTTGAAATGATAACGTGACAGTCTTCGAGAATCAAAGGGAAGAACCGTTTAAAATAGGAAGGCAAAGTTCACCGTTTTGCTGTTGTATGGTCACAAATTCTCATCGAGTTCTTCTAAAATATGAACATGTTGTGCATGTTCGTGGCACTGACCAAATTAATTTTCATTCATGAACAGCCCCGTAGAGTGAAATTAATCCCCACTCGCAGCTATGCTTTTTTTTTACCCCCTATTTTTTCTTCTATTAAAACGATTTTGTTTTTTATTATATATTTTTTTTAATGCTTTTAAATATGCTCATATGAAAATTAATTTTATATAGAAACTTGCCTGTACTCTCTTCTATCCAGTGACAGCCCTCATATGGCAGGACTTCTTTCTCCTCGAGGTGGCTTCATTCATTTAAAGAACTTGTTTAACGTTTTTTCTTCTTCCTAAATTAGGCAGATGTAGAATTGCTTTTCCATAAGAATGTGCTTCTCAACTTGTTTGTCGAGGTAAGGTTGTTCTTGTAGGTTACACGAAAGTGTTTCTTTGAATTTTGACGTTTCTTGTTTAAATTATTTTTTCATATATTTTCTAAATAATTTTTTTTATACTCTTAAATTGTTTTGATGCTTTTAATTTTTTTATATTTCAAACTTATTTATCAAAATAAGGTTATTTTTTGTAGGTTATATTTGGGGTGTTTCTTTAAATTTTTATTTTTTTTGTATAAATATATATATATATATATATATATATATATATATATATATATATATATATATATATATTAAATAAGGTTTTTTTAATTATCACCATGTTCTGCTCAATTTATTATATAATCGATCCGTCTATGGAGTATATTACTCGTTAACCTCTTGTTTTGACCCCACGACTCATTGGGAAATGTACTCGAAGAAAGCACACGAAGATTGAGGTGATTGTGTTTTCCACGAAGTAGATCATCATCATGTCATAAAAAACAATGTCGATTTTCAATTCATGGCTGGGTTTTCGCTCTATTGGTGGAAGCTTGTGGAGGAGCCGGTGAGGCGTGAACGGTCAGAAAAACATCTTCGAAGCTGCAATGATACTCCATCCCAATCCGACGGCCAAGAGTTTCCTGGTATTAAAAAAAAAACATGGTTCATACCATTGCCACTCGAGTCAAAAAGATGGCAACGTACATTTTGTATCTATTCGAGACCTTCCCACCGCGGGGCATACACGAATCACCCATGAGCTGGATCCAGCCTCCGAAACCTATTTGCTTGACTTCGAATATTTTTCATTAAGAAATAGATGCACGTAATTTCATATTAACTAAATTGCTATTATTTACAAAACTATATTATTATTATTATTATTATTACATGGAGGTTTTAAATATGTACGTTTTTATTTTTCTACTATGGTACTTGAAAAACAAAAAAGAGCTTTACAGATGTCGCCATGTTAAGCTAACATGTGATTCTGTGTTTATTGATTGGCCCGAATTAGCTGATTTTGGTAGTGGAAGAAGTACGCTAACTGCAAAGAGGATAAGATCTAAATCACTGTTCTATACTGTTTTTCAAAAAAAAAAAAAAAAATAATTACAAAATAATCAATATCAAAAATATTTTTTAAAAAATAAAACAAACTACAATTATAAATATGAAACTAGTGGTATACACATGGATAGGGAACGACATGCGTATAACTTTTTTCCGTGAGGAAGAAGCCGTAATTCAGTGCCCCCTTTATGATTGGACTTTGGAGTATCCGTACTTTGTCTCTCTCCAGATTGATTCGCCATCCGAGTCTGAAGCAAGCGAATCTAGGTGGGCAGTCCTTTTCGAGTACGAGATCTTGCCACTGTAATGAATTACTTACTATAGATTATAGGGAGGGAGGGGGGTCAAAGAAAACAACTTTTTTTATCTATAATATTTTCACTGATATTAAATAATATTAAATATAATTTATGAGGGCCAAGACTACACACATCGAGTGCAGATTTTTCGTGGAGAAAGAGAACATGGTTGGCCGGGAAG
The DNA here is from genome assembly GCA_029228465.1 of Salix viminalis. Taxonomy (NCBI): domain Eukaryota; kingdom Viridiplantae; phylum Streptophyta; class Magnoliopsida; order Malpighiales; family Salicaceae; genus Salix; species Salix viminalis. The sequence goes on from CM055427.1 coordinate 12,103,313, forward strand.
TATAGCTATCAAACTTTTTTGGTATAATTATTCGGGTTCTGGCCATTGCCGATTAATCCAAATTCGAGTCGGGTGAAACCTTTAAGAACAGTAAAACTCTCTTATATAGCACCGCTGCATATCCAAGGTCTCGAACTCAAGACCTTGGTTAAGCCAAGACAGGTCTCTGTCAACTGACCTATATGTTCGGTGGTGCTATCAAACTTGTTTGATTTCTATTGATTGACCCATATATTTAGACTCGTGTTGGTTTATAATTAAATTAATTAAAAAATAGATATGCTTTACGAGATTATAATCTAATTGATATATTCAATTTGGGGGTCAAATGGGTGGGTCAAGTACTTATTGAAAAAATTAATTCATGTTGTCCTAGCTATTTGTTTGTTTTTGTAATAAAATATAAGAGTTGGTAGAGTCATCTATATTGACTTAGATGACCAAACTCTTTGTCAAATCAAAACCTTAAGTCAGTTTCATACTGAGATGAACCCGTTATTTTTTATTGTTTTTTTACTCGTAAAAGGACACAAGCAGCCGACCTTGCTCTCAAAATGTGGACCTTCTAAGCTTCTTCCGCTAGGTAATTAATTTGGTTCTACCATTTTTATCTTGAAAAATAAAAACTTATTTATAGGTAAAACCATCATCTCCACAAATCTGAAAAAAATTATATATCAACTATATATATATATAAAAAAAAGCATTTTATTTATTATTAAAATTTGGAAAACTGATCATCATATTTTTCGCTGAGCAACTTGGACAGTCACCACGTGTCACGACATTAATTATTAAGAAAAATTCAATTCCTTCGAAGCTTGCATTCATTTCATTGGCTGCTCTCAAGACTAACGTGCACCAGCTTATAACATCTCTCCACGTAATCTGTGCGAGTTGGGCAAATAATAAAACAAAACCGAAGAACCCCTTTATAAAGCACGAGGATGAAATTCATAGCCTTTACAATACGGTGAAGAGGAACACAAGATGATGAGACAACAGGCCGGACCGACCATAACAGTGAAGCTGAATCCAAGCGAAGCAGCTGGAGCCAAGACAGAAACTGATGAACAGGTAAATGGAGTTAGCAAGAAGACAGAGCCATGGTTCAATCAAAAGAAAGGGAGTGTGTTTCCAAAGAAGAAGAGGTCGGTCAAGTCCATGATGCTAGGTTACATCGGCCGATCTATTGCTTCTCCGGCAGCTCTCTCCTATCCATCCAAAAAGGCTGCTCGCTGCACAAATTAATGCCAGAAAGGAGCATTTCCATACCCATTAGTTTGTGCCACCGTTTAGTGCCCGGAGATTTGCCTCTCCACCACTCTATTTGCATGTAGTTTATGTAATTATGTCGTCAAACGTTGTATTGTTCTTGCTGGCTCATATTTCTGTCTTGCAATAATGATCAAAACCACTTGTCGTAATCATAAGATAAAAACTGTTCATTGCAATAACTATACATCAAACAGAAGCACAAATCAGACTGGTGAAATGAAGAAAGAGTTCACAATATATGGAAGCTTGAGTCTAAAAAATGAAATGAATCCAATTAGCTGAAGAGATTGAACAGTGAGAGACGTGGAGGATACATTTAAGAGTAAAGAAAGGACCTTCCCGGTGAAATTGAAAAAACTAAAAAAAATGGAATTGTGATTTTCCCATTTCCAAGAATCCCTTTTGGGATTAACTTGCAAGGATGGTTCATGTAATTGATTAGGACATTCGTACGATTGATTAATTAGCCAATAGCTTGAAATTAATTTATAATGAAAGTAAAACCCTATAAATTCTTCACGCGTTTTGGTACGAGATGTCGCATCGACCACAACTTGTTTTGGCTAGAGGTTCATCGTTGCCGTAAACATTCGCTCGTGAGCATCCCAATAAGAAAAAAACTATTTAAAAAAACCAAATTATTTTTGAATAGTATAAATATAATATTTTTTATATTTTGTTTTTAAATGAAACAAATTATTTAGAGAAATCAATTCTATTTTAATATATATAATATTGATATAATTATTTATTAATAATAAATAATTAAAATAAATACAATCAAAATCATTTTTTTAAGCAGAAATATATTAAACAATTTTTTGCTTCTTTTTTATCAAATATACAGGAATATTTTTTTCAATTTAAAATTATTATTTTAGCTCTTTACTATATACTTTAAGCTATAAAAATAAAGAACAAAAACTAGTTTTTTTTTTTCTTTTAACTTTTGTTTTAACTCTTCTAGTAGAGTTTCTCTAAGTGCTTGAAAACGAAAAGCCCGAATCTGCCTGGAAAATGACAGATATAGATAGGATATTGTATTTTATATTTTTAATTCAGAAAAAAAAAAGAGCAGCTGTATCCAGCTTATGAAAATAGTAAAGAAAGCTTCCTTCGAGATTTGATTCGGCCATCATAAAGAGGGTTTTCTTTGTCTTGTGAATGGGCCAGATCGGAGCCAATCGGACACTGGACACGTCATCAACGCCACACCATTTGAGCTTTTATTGTATATTTATCACAGAACCAATAGCAATATGCTGTCGCAGGAGATGGCGATATTAACCTTACAAAATTTAATGCCTTAACACCATGGAAATTAACACTTGAATAAAACCGAGCTGATGGGAAGGGCATTGGAGAAGGTCTATATAGTAAATAAGAACTAAAAGAGCAAGGCAATTAAAACATGATATATAAAGAAAATCGAGTGGACTGCGTATATTCATGGGTAAACTTTAAAATTAATTCTCATAGCTTTACCAAATAAATTAAATCGCTCCTTTAATTAAAAAATAAATAATTAGCTCACGTGTTTTTTAATATAACATTAAAACCTCTTGGCATTGGCAATAAAATTAAAGGCCCCTCATGTGGCTAAACTTGGTGCGTTGCCACGTGTTGTTTATCATGAGCTTTTAGTTCTTACTTATTATTGCCGTGCTATTTCGTTTCGATGGTATACAGCTAAGTTACGGCTGCTTCGAATCAGGACATCAATTCCATTTAAAACCATCTGGCAGAGATCTGTTGTGCCAGGTGTCGTCACTAGAGGTATGTGGGCCAACAATTTAAGAAAAGAAGTTTCCTGTCTGTATTCAAATTCTATATAAAAAAATGAAGCTATTTTTATTCTTATAAAAATACTTTTTAATAAAATTTGTGTATATGTAGAAAACAATAAATATCATTTTTTCTTAATAATTTAATTTTAAGTGAGAATACCGTTATACCAGTAAGTTATGCTGTCTTCACCAGCGGTAACCTCTTGATTTATTTATTTTATTTAATAGATTGTGTTATTGAGAACATTATAATTGAATGTATTGTGTTGTTTATATTATTTTTAATTTCTTTTTAAACTATGATTATTAAAAAAACCACAGAACCACGCATTACCTGGAAGAAAAGTCAAGTAATAGTTAAGTTCACACAGAAGGACATTAGCCTTGTTTGGGAGAACGGTTGTGGTAGTTTTTTAAAATGTTTTATTTATATTAAAATACATGAAAATAATATATTTTTTATTTTTTAAAAATTATTTTTGACATCAGCACATCAAAATGATATAAAAACACTAAAATATATTTATTTAATTTTTTTTTTAAATTTCAGCAAAATAGAGATTTAACCACAGTAACAAACGGGCTCATCATGTTTTAAAAAAAATATCTTACTTCTAGAAAAAAACAGACTCACGAAGTGATGGAAATATCTTGGTGGACGTAGAGCCATCAACTTATTTACCAAAAAGCGGAACCAAAACTATCATTAACACCGTTGGATCCTCGTCAGACCCAACTAGCACAGGTTCCAAAAAGCATGCGCGTTTTGTTTGTACGCGATGATTTCTGAAAGACTCGACCGAGGACTTTGCCTTGTTGGGTCAATTTTACTACCAAGCAAGGATAAACAATTCATTCACATCCACGCTTTTATTTATTAAGGCATAAGTTATACCGTTATGTGTTTTTAAATGTACCAGTAAACATAGTGATAATATAATTATTGTCTTGTCCATCAGTGTCAGTGCATAAATATATAATATTATATATATTGACTTTTAGCATTCAATTAGTTCTTTATTGAACTGATGTTTGTCCATTTCTTTTCCTGAAATCCTCTGAATGAACTTTTGTCCCTTCCATTTTTGTTCTTTCATCGTAGACAATTTATAATGAAAATAAAACCCATAATTTTTTTTTTATATATAATTGTTCAATATTGCATTAGAGAGATCATATATCCAAGATTAATCAGTAGCAATTTGGTGAGAAGTAATTTAGTATTACCCAGAGAACATGTGATTTTGAAATCGCAATGCAAAATATAGTATTCGAGATCAACCCAAACAAATTAGCGAGAGACCCTTAAACATTATTTAGATAATATGATTCTAAGAATACGTTAAAGAATGAGATATCTAAATCACCCCTTAATAAATTAGTGAGAGACTATTGGACATCATTTGAAGAGTATGTCATTGTAATAAGAAGACCAAATACTTATCCTTTAGTGATTAATAAGTTATTGCACTGGAAAGACCAAATTAGTCCCCTTCAAAGTTGATCTTTTGTGGTTTTTCTGATAATGATTTGAATGGAAGGTCCTTTATATTTGTATAACCCATCCCGACCACCATTTTCTACCTTGTGCCCTACCTCGTTTGCTATCATGAATTCATCGGATATTTTCTTTCCTGCTAAGAAAGCTGTTTGACTTGGACTGGTTGCACCTGGCGTTATCTTTTTCAGCCCGAGGAGAGCACTTTACCAATGATTTTGTACAGGCCACGAACCAAGCTAAGTGATCTATAATCCGAGAATTTATTTGGAATCAATGTCGTGTTAGCAGTGTTAATTTCATTCGGTAATTTCCCATTTTTGAAGAATTATGTGACCATGTCAAAGATGTTTTCACCGTTTAACAACAATGCTTCCTGTAATTTAGTGTACGATGTCCATTCAACAAATATTCCAGCAGATTACAGCTCGGTTGAATTTGGGTGAGCCAACAAGATTCAAGGACCCCCTACTTCTATCACTATGGCTCAAAGTTTCATTAAAATCCCCTGCTAAAAACAGAGGAACCTCAAAGGCCGCCTATAAGATACTAATCTCAACATTAAAATTACCTTCACTCCACATTACTAAAAGTTTGTAAATAAAGGTGTCTTCATAAAAATTATTCAGGGGAAATTGGAAAGGAATTAAAGTTAAACAAAATCCATACTAAAATTATTCAAGATTCAATTATTAAAGAGATAAGGTGATGTGGAGAGAGAGAGATAAATGAAAGAAGAAAAAATGGGTTAGGAAGCATGTACTATAATCTATACTTACATGTTATGTACCGATTAAAAAATCTCAATGAAATAACTATAATTACACAAAAAAAATACCACTATATAATTTCATAATTAACTATAAATTAATCTCGAATACAATGTGTAATAAATTATAGCAATGTTTGATGGTTTTTTAAAATATAATTATAATTATTTTGTCAATAATTTTTTAATGATATTAAACATGTTGAAAAAGAAGTTTTGATGTAACTCCAGTAGTCTATTTTTTCTTAGCCATTGAATCTTGAATTTTTGTTTTCTTGGTCAATGAATGTTTATAAATATCTGGATTGATTTCTATAACTATTAATTAATTTGAATGAGAGAGAATTTTTAAAACAACTAATGTTTTTAATAGTGTTTATATAAACAATGATTTTTAATAATGTTTATTTTGAATCTTTATTTCTAATAAAATTTGTGTTTAAACTATCTTATTTTTAAATATTTTTATAACACATGTTATTTTTTAAAAGCTTTTATTAAAATATAATTATAAAATACCCGGAAGAGGAGGAATAACCATGACCATGAATCGAGGTCGAGGATTGGCCCGAAGGGGCTGCTTACGTATTTAGTCACCATTGAGGTTTTGTTCAAAAGTGCGCAGGCTCAGTAAACTGTACTGATTCTTCCAATCAATCTCGCCTTGACGGACACGTGTCTTAACCACAGAAACAGATGTCGCTAGGACTTCAATCATAACCAAGGAGAGAGCAGCAAGTAAAATTCATGCTCGCATTAAATAAAATTAAAGATTTAAATTCACTTTGCTTCTGTATTTTAAAATATCTTTAAAAAATTATAATTTTTTCATTTTGAATATTTTTTTATGTTTTTAAATTATTTTAAAGATAAAGACTTTAAATATTATTATTAACTCACGACTTAACCTCCCTCCTTTTTAATAAAATATTTTAAAAAATAAATATTAATATTTTAATAACAAAGTGGGGTACCGAGTACCGATCTGCACCTGATAAGGGCATTGCCTTTCTATTTTCTGGCGTGGATATCTGTCTCTCTTTCCCCTGGCTCTAATATATATATGTTTTGGAGGAAGCTCTATCACTTCATTTCCAAAACCTTTTAATTTGTGTTAGCAAATACGAGATCGGATTATCTAACCAGAGATCGGCGGGATGAGTGAAGTCAGCAGCAATCAAAAGAACAGCAATAATGCCGCAGCTAACACTGGTGAAGCTCCACGAGAAAGGAGATTTGGGCAGCCTTCGCCGCCGATGGCACCGCCCAAGAGAGGTGGTGTGAAGAAGAAGATCTTGGAGGAGTTTTTTGGTAAACCCTCCTCGTCCAACTCTCCAACTGGTACTAATTAATTGGAGTTTGAAATAATATCTTCCTTGCTTGCTGTACATGTACATATGTTTCTCCTTTAATTATTTGGGGTTTCTGCGCTTCTCTTTTCTTGAAGTAACTGCCGTGATCTTCAGCTCAGCTTAATAAAGTAACCGCGCTTCTCTTTTTTTAATTTGATCTAATGTCGCATCTCTTGGTGAAGATGACCGGCTAACTTCACCGGAGCAATTTCACGACGACTCTGCGACCTCTCTTTTAATGTAATTTCCAGCTGCCATGCGAATTTAATCCTCATCTTATTTTCATTTTTTAAAAATATATTTTATCGAAAGAACTCTTTGATTTCCGAACAATTAAATTAATATATGTCTTTCATGATAATCATGAATGACATTATTTTTAAATTACTTTTGTTTGAAAATTAATCACTTTTGTACTATCTGAAAACATAAATAAATAAATAAAATATCACCTGGAACTCAATTTCAAAAAATACCGATGTCTATCAAGTTTAGCATCAAGCAGTGTTTGGTATAACTTGGGAGGGAGGGTGGTTTTTTCCTTCCTGTTGGCCAAGGACATTGTTCAGTTACCTGGCCTCAACCACACAAAAAGACTCAATAATTGGCTAACTTATCCGAAGGGCACTTTTGGAAAGAGAAACCTGGGACGTCACAATCTACAGTGTACACTGCCACCACGGTTAAAAATATAAGTGGTCTGGGCACAGTTTTTCACCATGTGTTAATTTTGAAAATCTAGTTCATTTTTTTTAAGGTGGATTGAGGCTAGTTTTTGATACCTGCAGAAATAAAAATTATTCGGTGAATTTAAGGTGTCTTCGTTGACTAGTCAGTGATTTTTTTAAGAGAATATTCAATAATATTATAAAAAGATATTTTAAAAATAAATATACAATGACGAATGAAGATTTTAAATATTTTGTATAAAGAATTCATGATCTATAGCTACTGAGTCTTTTAATAGAGGAGAGATTAAAATATAAAATTATGGATTGAAGAGAAAAAATAACAATATTGCTAATATATATTAATATTAATAGAGAGAGAGAGAGAGAGAGTAGGATCCATAAAAATATAATCGTGCAAAAAAAAACGGGAGCATAGTCTCTCCTATTCCACAGCAGAGGGCCTAATAGTAAATAATTAAAATGGGTCCAGTGGTACGGGCAAGCCCATCAGTATAGGAATAAACACACACAACTAGGAGTCCTAGATTTGCGGCACTTGGAATTCACACTGGCCCAGCTGAATAAGCCTAACCCTTTTCTAAGCTTTTATAATTTGATCGGAAAACCCTCAATCTGACTTCGAGGTTCGTAAGTTTTCTGTAAAATATTTATTCATAAAATATTTATTAATAATTGTAATGAAATAAGTGTATTATTATTTATAAATAACAAAATGATTAAATAGTAATATTGTATTATTATTTATAAAATATTTTTTTTCTATACCAAGGCTCCGACAATCACAATATAGTGTATATCAGTAAACCATGAATTGTAGTCGTTAACGGGGTGGAGAGTGAAGAGAATATGTCTTAACTTTTCATTGGAAACTTAAAATAAACAAAGATAGATGCTTGTTTTGCATGAAATATTGTGCAAAACAATTTATTTCCTGTATTTATTTTCCTTATAATATTCTTCATATTAAAATTAAGTAATAATAGAATGTTTTACAATCAATTTGTTGAAGAATATTTCCACATCCACACCCACCCCTCATATCCCACCATCACACATTATCATCATTCAATTATCACTTTATTTTTTCATATCAAATATTTTATGTAAAACAAATGTTCCTTTTAAGTCTCATGTTGCGTTTATTTATGCTTTTTGGATGCATTTCAAAAATGATTTTAGTGTGAAAAAACATCAAATTAATGTTATTCTTAGTTATTTTTAATGATTTTAATATGCTGATATAAAAATTATAAAAAATATATAAAATTAATATTAATGTGTTGTCAAGAAAAAAACTATTTTGAAAAGCACCCCGCACCATAATTTTAAATACTAGTATTGATAGTGACATGATAATTGTCTTTTAAAATATTTTTCACTTAAAAATATATTAAAATAATGTATATATATATGTATTTTTTTTAATATTAATATATCAAAACAATTAAAAAATAATAATAAAATAATTAAAAATAAAAAAATATTAATTTTATTAAAAACATGGTTAAATTCATAGACAAGTCTCTTAATCTAGTGGGTGCATGAGGAAAGCTTTGGAGGCATATTATAAAGCAACCACCATCATTCTCTACATATAACCGTTAGCCAACGGAATCAATCCCCGGCAACCGAATTCAAAATCTTGAAAAGCAAAAATTAACAAAAGCAAAAGCCAGCCATCACCTTCCCTTCATCTTTTCAGATTCAACTTCCTGGACTGTATAAAAATGCCATACCATGTTCTTCAGTCCTAATCTCAGTTGCCTCTTCATCCATTTCAAATCTAACAAAATGGGTTGCTGCATTAGTAAATGCAGAGCCAAGAAACGCTCCATTGATCAAGAATGTCATGATAACAATGTCGAAGACAAGCTCGTGATCTCACAGGCTCCAAAAACCCCTAAAATTCCTGTTCCTGTATCAAACAAAATCTCCCCGTCTCCTCCCTCACCTACCACATCTATATCTTCTTCTGGTTCTGCTTTCACTTGTGCCAACAGCAGCACCACCGCAATTAGTTCATGCTCATCGCTCTCTAGTGGATCTTCGATCTTGAGCTCAAAAGATCGATCATTCTCCAACGAGTTTTTGTGGTCATGTGTCAAGGAAAATCCGCACATAATCCGGATCAATTCAATCAAGGAACGATCACAATTGCTAGCATCACCAAATGTGTATGCCAGAATATTGGACTCGTCAGCACAACAAGCTGCGGCACCAGTGAAGCAATCAACGCCAGAAAAGGTAAACACATCTACACCGCATAAAAGAGTCCGATCAAACTCACCAGCAGCACTAACACGACAGAAGAGCTTTCGTAGAGAGCCAGATAGGTTTAATCCGTCACAGTCTCTACCGATCAGTAGAACTTTGAGGTCACCATCTCCTAGCAGGCGATTTAATGGAGATAGTGGCAGGGGAATCTTAACAATTACACCGAAGGAAAGTTGCTCAGCTCGTACGGTTGGTGCCAAGGTAAATTCAGCTAATTCCTTTTCTTCAAGTTTAAGAAAGGAAAACTCGAGGCTGGCTAGTCCATACATCAATTCGAGTCAGCTTCGTTCTAGTCTAAGAAATAGAGAGACTTGCATTCATCGGATCAGTTCTAAAATAGATGAAGATGCAGTTAAAGAAGCACTGGCTCAACAGGAGAGTGACTCTATTCCCATGGAAGACATCGACAACCCTCTCATCTCCTTGGATTGTTTTATATTTCTGTGAAATTGTGTGTGCATGCCTCCTTGAATTGTTGTGCTGCTCATAACAATCTTCCCCTTACTTTTCTCTTCTCTTCAAGATTATTAATTATTAATTGGTTTCTTTTTCTGTTTTATTTGAATCAGTTTTCATGGATTGTTTTCAGAATGATCATCTAGATCAGAATTTCTGTATCGATTGTAAAAAAAAGGAAAAAAAGAAAAAAAGGGATCTGTATCGACATACATATGTGCTCTGAATAAATCTGTTTGTTGCCTTATATTTAGTGGATTGTTTTTATTTTATTTTAATGATTTGGTTAGAAATCATCGGCATTCCTAGCTGTATAATTTTGTCCAATCAATTCCTGTACAATGAACTCAATGTTACTATATACCAAACAATAATTTAATTTAATATTTTGATTACTTTATTTATAATGTTTTTTAATGAATTAAAACTAATCAGAGCCCCTGAACGTGAAACAACATCGTCTCTTGAAATTGAGGAGGAAATCTCGGATTCATCGTTGCTTTGATATTTTTTCATAATTGATATTTACTGGACTTTATTTTATTTTGTTATCACTTGCTTAATTTTAGCGTCGCTGCTTCAATTCACTCCGTCAAAAGCTTATCAGCTGGTTCATATAGAAGACATATGATCAATAAAAAATTAAATTAGCCACTAATATTGATTAGTCAAAAAAAAAACATTTAGCAATAAAGAATATCCTTAGAAAACCCTAATTATGTTTTAAATCAGTTAAAAATTATTGAGAAAACAAGTAAATAAAAAATAGTTAATTTTTTTTATCTCAACAAAACAAATATCAATGCAAAAAATAAGAACTAAATTAAAAAAAAAAAGTGCCCTTATAAATTATTTAAAAAAAAATCATTTTAAATATTTATGGAAGCGATTTAAATTGTTTTAAAGAAAGAATCAAGAAAAAACAACAACAAAGAAAAAACTGAGATAATGAGGTAATTATTTTAACCCGCAAGTGAAATTAACCGCTTAATGATCTTCACGTGTGTATTTTTCGTTACCCTGTGACTTTACTTGATTACGTGAGAGTCATTAAAATTATTTTTGTGAAAGTGTTTTTATTTATAAATATATTAAAATAATATTTTTTGTATTTTTAAAAATTATTTTTGAAATTAATATATAAAAATATCTAAACACATTAAAATATTTAATTTAAAATAAAAAATTTTCAAACTTTTTAAAAGTTGTTTTAGAAACAAATGAGAAGGGATTACATGGACACAGCCAGCTGTTCGCTTTTATTCTGACGGCCAAAACTCGAAACTGGAATATTATATCTGACTATTTTTCATTCATCTGCACATTTCTTTGAACTCTGAAAAAACCCTTGCATATAATTCTTAATTCAATCCTTCTGTTCCTAGTTTTCTTGCTATCCTAAAGAGTTAACAATCATTTCACTCGTCCATCGTGCAGAAAAGCTTATTTAAAATACAACACATTGTATAGGAGGTTATATAGGAGTGCTTTTAGATATCTCCTGGTCAAAATATATTAAAAATTATATTTTAAGGTGAAAAATCATTATCCAACTATCTAGCCACTTCTGCTGGACAGATTCCTGACACAAATATATCATCCTACATTGAAAAATATAAAAATAAAGGCGACTCTTTCTTCCACCGATTGATATCCACTTTCTTATAAATTAAATTATTTAAATTATAATATCTATAAGACCAGACGCCATTCCTCGATGTCCGGCTTCGCGTAAGCGGAAGTGGTCTTACCATAGCAGTGTATTTGTGGCGCAGTCATCTCTGAGACGGTCTTCTACGGCCACTTGTGTTATCGTAGATGACTTAGAATTCAGAATACAAATATAAAACGCGTTTTTGCCCGCAGTTAAAGTAATAAATGCATGCCAATTGTGTTATAAAGCAACAACCATATTGAATTCAGATTTCAGCAAAGATTCCTCTTCGGCAACCCAATAAACAGCTACTAAACCATGGATCCGAAGGAAAATCTTGTTCTGCTAGCTGCTGCCTTGTTATGGATGGTGATATCTTCTGAAACATCCCAAGCAACTCACCTGCCTGGCTGCCAAGACAAGTGTGGTGATGTTAGCATTCCATACCCATTCGGCACAAGCAAAGGCTGTTACTTCAATGAACATTTCCGAATAACCTGTGATACCACAGTCACTCCACCCTTACCATATCTATGGTCGTCAAAAGTTGAGGTCCTAAGCATATCCCTTGATGGCCACATGCGCATTCTAACATTCGTGGGAGCAGATTGCTACAACAAAAGTGGGGGGAGTGAATCACCTACAACATCCATTGCTATCTTACCAGCATTTCCTTTCTCCAACACTCGCAACAAATTCTTTGGTATCGGGTGCGATACCATTGCATTAATTAGTGGGGTTGATCTTCATGGAAAAACATATAGTACAGGGTGTTTGTCCCTGTGCAATGATACTGGTAGTGTCACGAATGGATCTTGCAATGGGATAGGCTGTTGCCAGATTCCTATCCCTGGAAATCTTTTGAGATATAGCGCGACTGTTACTAGTTTTAAAAACCATACCGATATATGGGAATCCAATCCTTGTGGCTTTTCTTTCTTGGCGGAAGAAGAATCTTTCAACTTTACTATAGCCAATCTTACCAGTATAAAGAACACAACACGTCTTCCCTCGTCTATTGACTGGGCGATTGGGAATCAAACGTGTGAGGAAGCTAAAAAGGATCTAACTGGTTACGTTTGCAAGGCAAATAGCGACTGTTACGACTCAAGCAATGCCCCGGGGTATCTTTGCAATTGTTCAGCAGGTTATATTGGGAATCCGTATCTCCCTGACGGATGCCAAGGTGCGTGCTAATTAATCGTTTTGTATCTGATGTTGATTGGAGGAGCGATTGTTTATTTCTTTTGCTGATGCTTGTCTAATTAGATGTTGATGAGTGCAAAGATTCAAACCTCAACAAATGCCTAAAAAAGTGCCATAACACAATCGGGAATTATACATGTCCTTGCCCGAAGGGATACCATGGAGATGGAAGAAAAGATGGAGAAGGCTGCAGTGCTGACCAGCTACTTGTTGTTAAGATCTTTGTTGGTAAGCATCTCATATTTAGGGTATAGGAATATTGAATGAACCTGGTTCAAGATGATGAACTATACTCTGCATTAAATGTCTCCCACGAGTCAAGCCATAATCTACCTGGTAGTCACGTCTATTAGTTTAAATTTATTCTCCCAAACCACGCATACACAGGAGCTTTTATTTACAGTAGCATGGTTTTCACTGACTTATTTCTCATGCAGGCGTCGGTACTAGCGTGATAGTACTTGTAGCTGTTAGTGGCCTATTGTACTTCGGACAGCAGAAAAGAAAGCTCATCAAGCTGAAAGAGAAATACTTCCAACAAAATGGTGGTCTAATGTTGCAACAGAGACTAGCTGGACGAGAAGAACCCACTTCTGCTGCCAAAATCTACACTGCAGAAGAGCTCGAGAAGGCTACCAATAACTTCGACGAGAGCAATATTATTGGCAGGGGAGGATACGGCATTGTTTATAAAGGTATTTTTGCTGATAACACTGTCGTAGCCATAAAGAAGTCCAGGACAGTCGACAATAGCCAAATCGAGCAATTCATTAACGAAGTGGTTGTTCTCTCCCAAATAAACCATAGGAATGTGGTAAAACTCTTAGGTTGTTGCTTGGAGACAGAGGTTCCTCTACTAGTTTATGAATGCGTCAGCAACGGCACTCTTTCCAGTTATATTCATGATAGAAACAAAGCGGCTACCTTCACCTGGGAAACCCGTTTAAGAATCGCTGCAGAAACTGCTGGAGTGCTTTCATATTTGCACTCTGCTGCTTCTATGCCCATCATCCATAGAGATGTGAAGTCCAACAACATACTCTTAGACGAAAACCATACAGCAAAAGTCTCTGATTTCGGTTCTTCAAGGTTGGTTCCTCTTGATCAAGCTCAAATATCTACCATGGTTCAAGGAACCCTTGGATACCTGGACCCTGAATACCTGCTCACAAGTCAGCTTACAGAGAAAAGCGATGTTTACAGCTTTGGCGTTGTGCTTGTAGAGCTACTAACAGGAAAAAAACCACTTTCTTTTGAAAGGCCGGAGGAGGAGAGAAGCCTGGCTATGCTTTTTCTTTCCGCATTGAAAGAAGATCGTTTGTTTCAGATACTGGAAGATTGTATTGCGAAGGAGGGAAATGTAGAGCAAGTTGACAAAGTAGCCAGACTGGGGAAGACGTGCTTGAGAGTAAAGGGAGAAGAAAGACCTACCATGAAGGAAGTGGCGATGGAACTAGAGAGATTAAGAATGATGGGAAAGCATCCATGGACCAACGTTGAATCCAATTATGAACAGACAGAGTACCTGTTCGGTAAACAAATTGATGCATTTGGTCATGGTAAAAGTGGCGAATCAAGTGCCGGGTATCAAGTTCTCGGTTCGGTGCTCTTACCGAGCGGAGGAAGATGACTTGACATTTTCTGGTTTGGACTAATTTCAGACATTATCTCGAAGCCAAGTTTTGTTCAAGTAGACATTTTCAAGGGATTTGTATCGACATATATATGCTCTGATTAAATCTGCTTGTTGCTTTATATAGTGGATTGTTCCATGTTTGCGGCTGGAGCTTTTATTTTATTTTATTTTAATGATTTGGTTAGAATTCATCGGAATTCCTGAGCTTTGTCGAATCCATTCCTGTACAATGAACTCAATGTTTTTTTCTTCTTTAAACGGCCTGCATCGTTAATTTGTCGTGCTAAATTGCCAGTTCATTTTAATAATAATAATAATAATAATAATAATTGTTGGTGGTGAACCAAAACATTATTGCGTGATAAAAGAATTATATTTTAACCAAAATATACTGCATGGACTGTACCAAACCAATCACATTACATAAGCTAATCACAATATTTACTTAAAAATCTATACTTTATATCGACTACAGACCGGATTTTCAAAAAAATATTTTTCATCATTTTAAGATTCTTATATATTCAAATTGTTTTTTCTCATGTCTGCTACGCTTGCGTAACAAGTAGTCGGGAGTGGAATCTATAATGACTGAACTTCCAAGAAAAGGCAGCATCGCATGGAGTCACACTCGGCCCAATTGATTCTTCAATACGAAAAAAAGCTCGCACCAAGTAGAGCATCTTATGAAAGCCAACCCATCACAAAAAACCCACTTTAATTAGACATCCGTTATTATTTTTTTTTGTTTTCTGTTACAAATTAATATTTTTAAATTGTTTTTATAAGTTGGTGTAATTTATATATATATATATATATATATATATATATATATATATATGTTTTAAAATACTTTAAAAAATAATTACTGCCACAATACCAAACAATAATTTAATTTAATATTTTGATTAGCTTATCTACACCTTTTTTCTTATGAATTAAAACTAATCAGAACCCTTGAACGTGAAACGCCATCGTCTCTTCAAATCGCGGAGGTAATCTCGGATTCATCGTTGCTTTGATTTTTTTCTCTTCATAATTGATATTTGCTGGACGTTATTTTATTTCGTTCTCAATTGCTTAACTTTAACGTTACTGCTTCAATTCATTTCGTCAAAAACTTCTCAGCTGGTTCATATAGAAGACAGATGATCAATAAAAAAAATTTAAATACTCTCTCTCTCTCTCTCTATATATATATAAACTATAAAATAGAAAGTGTGAATGTTTTACTGTGTGCTGCTCTGAGATATTCACCGTGGACTTCAACAGTATACAGACAATTTTACCTTGATGAAACCGGTGCCGTGTGTTGATGGCAGGGAGCTTTTTTTGGTTTTCATTCTTTTTTTAGTTAATTTATGTGTGCAATCTGTTGTGGGTTCTTGGTTTCTTTTGTTGAAACCAATTAATTGAAATCAGCTTCTCGACCCCGCGGGTAAGAGTTGGATTCGTTTATCTCAGGTCAGGTCGTTGCACGGTAGCGGCACAGAGTAAAGTCAGTTAGGGCTGGCGTCGTTTTTATATATCGTGGAGTCAAATCTCACAAAACTGTACAGGCGGAGAGGCAGAAGCAAAACCAAATCAAGAGAGAAGCAGCAGAAAAAAGCTTAAAAGCAAACAATCACAAGGTTCGCTGGGGGCAGACAAAGGCAACCATCGAAATTTCGCTGTTTTTCTCTCAATTTCTTGCCAAAAGAATCGTGGGTTTCTCTTCCTTTTCTTTTCTGCACTCCTATTTTTGCACAAATTATTAAAGATATCATTCAAATTTTGGTACAAAAGCCTTAGAATCTTTACGTAAACAAAAACATATAATTAGGAGATAAAGGAACAGAGAGATAATGTCAAAGAAGAAAGCTTTTAATGGCCATACAAATGAGTATTAAAGACTTTCATGGTGGCTCTATCCCTACTAATCTCCCTTTGCCTTCTGCTCCTGGTGTGTAAGTCCCAATTCTTGCTTCTTCTTTATTTTTAATTTCATTAGTGCTGTGTTTTTATTTTCACCATGGTAATTATGCTACTGAAGTTTTGTGGTGAACCTAGATGGGATCTTTAGTTATTTGATGTCGAGTTCACATGAATGTCGAGTCTTTTTTTTTCTTAAGTAATCACTAAAATTACTATTAGAATTTTTTTATTTTATATTAATTTCTTTGGTTTTTTCAGTTATGCTTTTAATTAGTTTTTGTTTTAATTTTTGTCATTTTATTTTTTGTTGGAGTTTTATTTTTATTCAGTTCAGTTCTGAAATTTTAATTTATATTGATGATCATTTTAAAATGAATATTTTTTCCCTTTTCCCTTTGTTTTTTTGGTGTTTTCTATTATTTTTATCTGTTCTTCGGAGCAGATGATATTATGGTTTCATTGTTTGTACAATAATAATGATGTTTTTTTTTCTATTTTGTAGATAGAAATAAACTACTTATTTTTGTTATTTGGTTATTGTAAGTGTTTTTACAATTTATATCTTGTTTGTTATGTTTAATTTAAATTGAATTATAAAATGAGTTAATCCTAACACAGTGAATTAAATAATTTAGGTATTCGAATCTTCTTGTTATTTTAATGATGATGATAATTTTATGTTGGTGATTCAATTGAAATCTACTAAACAAATAAATTTATATCATTTTAAAATTCATATATTTTATAGGAAACTCGCATGCCATAAGAATTCTACATGGATTTATTATTTTGTCAAAATTTATATTATGATAAAAAAATTTCACACAATTAATAGTTTTTTCTTTGAAAAAAATATGATTCTAAAGCGCGGGTAAGTGACTAATATATATATATATATATATATATATATATATATATATATATTTTGAATGATAAACTAAAAAAAATCAATTTTAAATAATAAGAAAACCAAAAAAATCTGAAGAAACCTTTTAAATCTGGAAAAATATCTCAATCTCGCAATACATTAGATTCTAAACGTGAAATATATATAAAAAATTAATATGTGGTGATACTAAACTCTGCCTAACTCTCCAGGAATTAAAAGCTTAATGATCTTCACGTCCGTAGTTTACTGTACCCTGACTTCACACGAACACAACCAGCTGTATTCACTCGAAACTGGAATATATACCTGATTATTTTTCATTCACCTGCACATTTCTTTGAACTCTGAAAAAAGCCTTCCATATTTCTTAATTCAGTCCTTCTGCTCCTAGTTTTCTTGTTACTCTAAAGAATAAACAATCATTTCACTCGTCCATGGTGCAGAGAAGCTTATTCAAAATCACAACATATATAACAATTAATTTAACTGTTCATCTGCCACCAGGCTAGCAAATCAGACGCAGGTTCATTATCCCTGCTGTTTTCTTCTCTGCGGATACTCTTCTCCTTGCGCGATGCAGGCAATTTCCTCACCTGGAATCATTGCATTTTTTTTCTCATAAAACAAAAATAAATCAATGACTTTTCAAACTCTGGCCTGTATTGGTGGTGGATGGATTTGACTTTTCTGAAAGAGAGAGATGCTTATTTAAACATGATTCATCACTGCTGACGTTTAACTTGTGATGGAGATCACCGTGGACATAAATTGTGTCGTGTTCGGAGAGGGATAAATTAAGGGACAAGTAGCAAATGCATTTATTGATCTTATAATCTAAAGATGTTTCGATGTCCGTTTCGATGAGAAAAGTTATAAGTTTGTGTATTTGTGTTTTCTTAATTGATTTAGAGATTATTTTAGTTTTTTTCTTAGGTTATAAGAGTGCTTCTAGGTCAAAATATATTAAAAAATAGATTTTAAGGTGAAAAATCACTATCCAAATTTCTAGGCACTTCTGTTGGACAGATTCTAGACACAAATACCTGGTCCTATATTGAAAAATATAAAAATAAAGGCCATGTGATGCAGTTGACATGTCTTTCTTCCACCAATTGATATCCACTTTCTTATAAATTAAATTATTTAAAATATAATATCTATTAGCCCCAACGCCATCCCTCGCGTAAGCGGAATTGGTCTTACCACAGCAGTGTTTTTGTGGCGCTATCATCTCTGTGACGGTCTTATTATCGTAGCTAAAGTAATAAATGTCATTCCAATGAATCAATACACGGCCTGAGAGATTTATTTTGCAGTTCCATTAATCCTAAATACCAAGTAGCTGCCATGAGAGCTCCAGAAATGCTCTTTCAGTTCACTCTCGTAGCTGCGCTGTTAGCAGCGACTCTTTCAGCTCAAGAATTTCCCATTGCAAAGCCTGGATGCCAAGATCGATGTGGGAATGTCACCATCCCCTATCCATTCGGCTTGACAGATGATTGCTACTACGACGCCGGATTCCTCATAACTTGCAACCATACTTTCAGTCCTCCAAAACCATTTCTCACCGCAAGTAATATAGACGTCACGGAAATAACACTCCAAGGAAAGCTGCATATCGAGCAGTACATAGCCATGGATTGCTATGATGCATCAGGGCCAACTCACAGCAACAGTCCCAAACTTCAGCTCGCCAAATTCATTATCTCTGATGCTGACAATATTTTCGTGTCCATTGGTTGCGATACTGAGGCATCCCTCAGAGGCAATTTGAAAGAAGCTGATAGAGCTGAAAACGAATACGAGGTAGGGTGCACGTCCTCATGTAGCAGCTTAAAATATGTTCCTAATGATACATGCTCTGGCATAGGTTGCTGTCAAACATCTCTTGCCAAGGGAGTAGATGACTTCAGCATAACAGTTAGTAGCCAGACAAATCATAGCGGTATCTTGGACTTCAGCCCCTGCAGCTACGCCTTCATCATTGAAGAAAAGAAGTTCAATTTTTCTAAAAGTCATTTTAAGGACCTGGAGAACGTTGACAAGCTTCCTATGGTCGTTGACTGGAGTATCGGGAAAAATAGCTGCGCCGAAGTGAAAAAGAGTGGCATGTATAATGCATGTCAAGGAAACAGCACTTGTTATGATCCTGACAATGGAAACGGGTACCTCTGCAGGTGCTTGGACGGGTACCGAGGAAACCCATACCTCCCTAATGGTTGCCTGGGTATTTTTTTTTTTACTGTCTCTGATCTGTTTCTTTCTTTCTTTTTTTCTCTTTCTAATTAGAAATTTTACAGGGGCTTCTTACTAATTTGCAATGTTTCTGTTCTTTTCCAGACATTGATGAATGTACAGATGCAATTGTAAAACACAATTGCACACATCGTTGTACCAACTCAGTAGGGAATTATACATGTTCTTGCCCCAAGGGGTACCAAGGTGACGGAAGAAAAAATAGCGAAGGCTGTAACCGTCGTCGGTCACTAGTGATTCAGATCGCTGTCGGTAAGTTCGTATACCATCCTCTTCATTTTCAATCCCGGTGATCATGTATATGCTACTGTGTATACCATCCTCTTTCATATGCCATTAAAGGTAATTGTTTGTATTTTCGGTTTCTCATCTTTAATTTGGATAGGATATTTATATGTGCCAATTTTTAGTTCCTGCTATTTAGATAAGGCTTTGATGGTTAACTTTATTAAAACTATATCGGTCCTCCTTCTAGTTCAACCTGAATTAATACTTGGTCCCCTCCATGAGATCTAAGTTTAATACTCATGCTAATTAACCTCTTGTAGCAGGAATTGTGTGTAGATTTTTGTTAATTTTCTTTCCAGAATTTTTAGTTTTTCAAAGTATATACTGAAATTCATGCTCTTGTTTGGAATTATTGGCTAGAATTTATTTTATCAAAAAATGACTTGAAACTATTCTAGATTTATTTTGTCTCAAATTTGCAGCCCTTGTAATTTTAGAAACCAAACTTAGAGGAATCTAATTTGATCCATATGAACCCCGGAACTTCAAAACCAAAAACGTTTCAAAGAAAAATCCACTACAAAAGTACTCGTTTTTAATTTATTCTATATAGTCACTGGATAATTTCAACCCGAATTTCTTGATGACAAATTTTAGCTCTCCACATTTCATACATGATGTCAAATATTTCTTATCCGATTGAAATGTTATTGGCTAAACAGAAGCAATTTTTTTTTGCATAATTTTCCCTATGATATTAACTATTCGAGTATACTTGCTCAATTTGGATGAACTTGCGATTTGCAATGTACATAATTAATTACAAATTAATTTATCAACATCCTTGTATATGTAGGAATTGGAGTAGGATTCACATCTTTGTTGATGGGAATTACTTGGCTATTTTGGGGATATAAAAAATGGAAGCTAATGAAGCTCAAAGAGAAGTTCTTTAGGCAAAATGGTGGTCTAATGTTGGAGCAACAACTATCAAGAAGGGAAGGACCTGTTGTACAAACGGCAAAGATATTTACAGCTGAAGAACTCAAGAAAGCCACTTGCAATTACCATGAAAGTAGAATTGTTGGCCATGGAGGTTTTGGTACAGTTTACAAGGGAACTTTAACAGATGGAAGAACTGTTGCAATCAAGAAGTCCAAAACAATCGATCAAAGCCAAATCGAACAGTTTATCAATGAGGTGGTTGTACTTTACCAAATCAATCACAGGAATGTGGTGAAGCTTCTAGGATGTTGCTTAGAGACAGAAGTTCCTTTACTAGTTTATGAATATGTTGCAAATGGTACCCTATTTGACCACATTCACAACAAGAGTAAGGTATCGGCCTTCACCTGGGAAATCCGTTTAAAGATAGCTTCTGAAACTGCAGGTGTTCTATCATATTTGCATTCCGCAGCTTTTATACAAATCATTCATAGGGACGTCAAGTCTACAAACATACTCCTAGACAACAAGTACACGGCAAAAGTGTCAGATTTTGGCACTTCTAGGCTAGTTCCGTTGGATCAAGATGAATTGTCAACCATGGTGCAAGGAACTATAGGATACTTAGACCCTGAGTACATGCACACATGCCAACTAACGGAAAAAAGTGATGTTTACAGTTTTGGAGTGGTTCTTGTGGAACTATTAACTGGGATGAAGGTAATTTCCTTCGATAGGCCTGAGGAGGAGAGAAATTTAGCAGCGTATTTTCTTTGTGCACTTAAAGAAGATCGTCTGGTCCATATTCTTCAAGATTGCATGGTGAACCAAGATAATATAAGGCAAGTTAAGGAAGTTGCCAACATTGCAAGGAAGTGCATAAAAATAAGAGGAGAGGAAAGACCTAGCATGAAGGACGTAGCAATGGAATTAGAGGGGCTAAGAACATCCGCAAAATATCCTTGGACTAATGACGAATCAAATGTAGAAGAGACAGAGTACTTGCTTGGTAAATCAATAGAAATTGTTGGTATTGAGGAAATGGCCAGTACAAGTGCTGGATATCAAAGTTTACAGAATCATTTAATGCAATCACTAGGTGGTGGCAGATGAACATTTGATTCTAGTGTCATAAATTTTCTTGATGGTTTGCTTATGGTAAAGCTTTTCTTTTCTGTACTTTGGTTCAATTATGCTTTTGTTATAGTGATTTTATAATTTTAAAAGACGAATGATTTTTGACAGTATGTCATTATTTAACTCGCATTGAAATTCTTTATCCTATCTCTATTTTGCAATGTAATAATATTCTGGGTGATCTTCTTTCAAAGAAAAAAAATTATAGTGCACGCATTCTAATGTATACCATTAGACCATCAAAAAGCATATTCTAAACATGCAACACTCTAAACCATACTCCTTTCCTTAGAACACGTTTAAGCTTAAGAGCTATTGATAATCTAATAATGACTTGTTTTCCCAAGATGCTCTTTCTTTATTAGATATTACCTCTATATTCAGTACAGGATTGTGAGAGCTCTGAACCATAAAAAACAATGGCTAATAGCTTCATCATTATAACTAATAGCCTGATGCAACCATGAACTTCACTTCCCTTATAATATCTTTGAATTGCGATGATTATTTGTCTCTGGAACATCTAGACAATATATATAAAAAAAACTTATAAGAGGCACAATCATTATTCATATTTTGTTTTCGGCGAAAGCTAAAAAAAAACATCTAGCATTGATCATAATAACTCTTAATAAATAAATTGATTCCACATTTATAAAGATCACAACCACTCAAATGTGCCATTATAATAGAAGTGATAACTCAACCCCAGCTTCATGGATATCTAATCAAATCAACTCGAACAAGCAAGGTTTTCCCCGGCCCCATATTTATCTTATTCTTTATCAAACCAATTTTATGTATTACTTTTATTTATGTTAAATAATAAATAATATGCAAATAATATGAATAAACAAATATTATAATATCTATTATCATCCCAATATCATTAAACATTTTCTACGTAATCTTAAATAAGATATTTTATAAATTGAAATGAAATGCAACTACCTGTATTAACATTAAGTCATCAGAGCAGGAAGCAGTAAGTTATAGATTGAAATCCAATTTATGCCAATAATCAAATATACTAAATTTGGGCCTTTAGGTCCAAAACCACCTTGTTAAATCAAACAAAAATAAATTAAAGTTTGAAGAAATGACATGTAGATATTATATTTAAAATCATAATTAGACGTGATCTCATGCAAGGCTACAAATCCATATTATCATTTTTTTTGTAATTCAGGTTATGCTGCACGTTTTAAAGAAAGAAAGAAACTCCAGGACTGTGCTGGAGTAATATTAGTTTAATAAATTGGTTTTTATTTTAATTAGATAAAAAAATAAACAATAGGAAAAAAGTGATCATTGGAGAGAGAGAAGATTTTTCCAAGAGCAAAAAAAATAGTGTTGTTTGATTTTTATGCAATGGATAAAGTTAGATAAAAAAAAATCAATATAAGTCAACCTGATTAACATACAAGCATGTAACTTGAGTAATTTGGGATGACTCATGGGTGAACTTATGAAGGTTGCAAATCCATATTATTTATTTTTTATAATTTAGGTTACACTGCACGTTATAAAGAAAGAAAAAACTCCATGATTGTGCTGGAGTCTATATTTGTTAAATAAATTGGTTTTATTTTAAATAGATAAAAAATAAACAATGGAAAAAAGTGATCAAAGGAGAGAGAAAACATTTTTCCAAGAGAAAAAAAATAGTATTAATTGATTTTTATCCAATGGATAAAATTTGATAAAAATAGATAAAAAAATCATTACAAGTCAACTCGAATTACATACAAACATTTAACTTGAGTAATTTGGGGTGACTCATGGGTGATCTTGTCAAACTCATTTTTCATTTCATGAGATTAACATAAATCTATAAAAAGAAACTACAAAGCATTTAAAAAAAAACTAATTTCAAGATTGAAAAAGAAAATTAACAAAAAAAGAGTAAGTCCCGTTAACTTTTTCATGGATTGGATACATGTCATTACCATATGCCCTACACAACGCTTAATATAGTTCTTGATTCATCATAAATGAACATAACTGAAAAAGTATAATACTCTACATTTTTTTAATCAAAAAATAAATTTAAAAATCAATGCTATGGTTTTGAGCATGATGACATTGTTGATATCTAATTAATTACAATTCATGTCTTTCAAGCAATACATTAGTCTGCCAATTAAACATCAATAGCCAATTCATCACAAAAGAACAAGAACAAGAATCGCTAATATATCAAGAGATGAAGCAATAGCCAATAAAATTTTTATTTTAGCTTACTAGCTACCTCCTAAGATCGGAGATGAAGCAAAGAAAGATGAACTCTATAGTACTATTAAAAAAGGGATATTTTTGGAATATTATTTCTCATGTTAATTTTAAAAGGAATTATTGTAGTCCATCAGAGGTTTTTGTTGTATATTTTGTTTTATTAATTGAATTCTAATTGGAATTTAAACCAATACCCTTAAATGGACATACAATATATGAGGCATGCAGCAAGACAAAGCACTTCTATGTTGTCTTGCTGGCATAGAAAAGTAGTTGGCTAGACAATCTTAGTGGTTATCATCGAAAATTATGGATAAATGAGTTCAATCAAGCTCTTTCTTACAAATTGTATTGGGCTAGTGTTTTATAATAAAAAATGTTTTTAAAAAAATATAAACATATTTTGGTTGAAAAGATATAAGTAAAAATACAAAATAAATCAGTTTCTATAAAAGTTTTGATATGAATTTTTATCATTTTAATTTCGCAATGACATGTAAACACATCATTTTTATCTTAAATATTTTTGTTTTTTTTATATTGAAATAATAACTAGATATTATCTTCATGATTGGTTGGATGTGTCTTTATATGTATTATGCAAAAAATTAAAACCTGCGAGATTTTTCCAGTAGTAGGTGCACTATAAATACACTCGTAAAACATGTGAAATTTTGTTTTCCAAAAAAATAGCTAATTTTTCAGCCTCCACATGTCATACAACTCCTTAAAAAGTTAAAATAAAACAAAAATAAATTCATGCTCACATGCCTAGTCTTAAAAGCCCACCAATACTCTGGGTTTTTCATTGCAGTGACATAGACACGCTTGCTCATAACCCCGTGATTTTGAACCTTTTTTGCCTTTTTTATTATTAATTTAGGTTGAATATAAATATGTTTTAAATTTTTTTGATTGAACCAAGTTGAGTTTATGGTCTGGGTCATAAGTTTTATTAATTAGGCTATTATTATTATTTTCACATCACTTTTTTTAAATGATATATTTTTTAAATTTGTATTTTAATTAATATCTCTCATATGCAATTTTTTTTTATAAATGTTGTTTATTTTGGTGTTGTATATATTTAATTTTTGAAAAGATTATTTTGTTTCATCTATATTTTTTTATTTTATTTTTTAAAATAAAAATACTTATTTTCAGACAATACTTATAATATGTGTATATCCTTGCATGTTTGTTTTTTTCACTTTTAGTTTATCTAATTATGTGTCATTTTTTAATATTGTTTGGTTAAATAAAAAAATATTTAATAAACAAGTCGGTAAACTCAACCGGGTAAATATCTCATCTTCAAAGATTAAATATCTAAATTTATATATGTCTATTGATTTTTCTAATTTTATCTTTTGTAATTGTTAATAAAAAAATATGTTATTCTTGATTTATTTAATTACATGTACAATTGAGCTTTTCAATTTACACTCCAAATCTTTTTTTATACAAAACTACATCAAAAAAACTTGCATATATAATGTTTTAACATAAATAATATAGTACAATAGGGCAGGGCATTGCACGGTAGGCAGCTCGGAGTAAAGGCAGTCAGGGTTGGCGTCATCGTTATTTATCGTGTAATCAGATCCCACAAAACCGTACGAGCAAAGAGGCAGGAGCAAAACCAAACCAAGAGAGAAGCAACAGAAAAAAACTTAAAAGCAAACAACCACAAGGTTCGTTGATACTTGATAGAGGGTAGGCAACGGCAACCTTCGAAATTTCGCTACTTTTCTCTCAATTTCTTTCCAAAAGAATCGTGGGTTTCTCTTCCTTTTCTTTTCTGCACTCTTATTTTTGCACAAATTATTAAAGATATCGTTCAAATTTCGGTAGAAAAGCCTTAGAATCTTTACATAAACAAAAGCATCTATGATTAGACTATTTATTTTTTATCTGTATTTGTGTATTTATACTTTTTATTTTTTATTTTTGTTGTTTTATTTTTTGTTGGGGTTTTATTTGTATTCGGTTCGGCCCTAAAATTTTAATTTATGTTTGTGATCATTTTAAAATTAATAATTCTTCTTTTTTCATTTTTTTGTATTTTTATCTGTTCTTCAAAGCAAATGATTTTATGGTTTCATTGTTTACACAATTGTAATGATGTTTTTCTTTTCTTTTTGTAGATAGAAAATGAATTACTTATTTTTGTTATTTGGTTATTGCAGATGTTTTCACAATTTATATTTTATTTGTTGTGTTTAATTTAAATTGGATTATAAAATAAACTAATCCTAATATAATGAATTTGATAATTTAGATATTCGAATCTTCTTGCTTTTTTAATGACAATGATAATTTTATGTTTGTGATTTTGTTAAAACCTACCAAACAAATAAATTTATATCGATTTAAAATTCACATATTTTATAGAAAACTCGAATGCCATAGGAATTCTACATGAATTTATTATTTTGCCCCAATTTATATTATAAAAAAATTCTCAAACAATTAATATTTTTTGTATTGAAAAAAATATGATTTCGGCCGTGACGGACTGCGGGTAAGTTACTACTATATATATATTGAATAGTAAAACTAAAAAAAATTAATTTATAATAATAAAAAACCAAAAAAATCTGAAGAAACCTTTTAAATCTGGAAAAATATCTCAAACTCGAATTACATTAGATTCTAAACGTGAAATATATATAAAAAATTAATATGTGGTGATACTAAACTCTGCTTAACTCTCCAGGAATTAAAAACTTAATGATCTTCACGTCCGTAGTTTACTGTACCCACTGACTTTACACGAACACAACCAGGCACCAGCTGTTCACTCGAAACTGGAATATATATCTGATTATTTTTCATTCACCTGCACATTTCTCTGAGCTCTGAAAAAAGCCTTCCATATTTCTCAATTCAGTCCTTCTGTTCCTAGTTTTCTTGTTATTCTAAAGAATAAACAACCATTTCACTCGTCCATGGTGCATAAAAGCTTATTCAAAATCACAACATATATGACAAGTAATCTGACCGTGCATTGGAATGTCTTTTATATTGCAAATTTAAAATTGGAAAAAAAGGAAAAACAGCGAACATTATTTTTACTATTATTATATTACTCACACCATAATCTTACACATCCTTACAAAACATCAAAAATTCAAACTCTAACACTATTTTAAATACAATTATTAAACAATTGGAAATTGAAAAATGGACCTTTCAAATGTCAAAAATAATTTGGAGAAGTCGCGTGAGAATTGAGGGTGACACTGGCAGCCTCTCGACGGTGCTGGAACAATGGTTGCGCGTGGGTCTCAAGCGCCTCCACCACCGGCAACGTGTGATCTTCATGCCCCGTCTCTCGGAAGCAAAGGTAGGGAGGCTTCAACCGTCCCATTCAATGTTTTTGTTGCAAATTTCAAGCTAATATTTTATAGAAAAAAGAGAGTGAAAGGATTCTATATATTAAAAAATAAAACAGGAGGCCCCAACATTTTATCACGGTCTATAAACACCGTGGATTCAAAAAATGTTATATTTTTATTTTTCAATCTCATACTTCATTATTATATTAATTGATGATTCAGCTTGGTAACTTGTTTCACATTACTATCTCTGAGATTATCGTAGCCTCTATAAAATATATATATATTCATAGGTTGATTCTTGATTTTGCACGAATTTATGCATTTTTGTTATTTGTGAGAAATTTACAACGAGGGACCAAAATTAAAAATTTGGTAAGATAGAAGCTCTTCTTAAGAAAAAAAAATGGTGCCAACCAATATTGTGAATCCCGTTCCGTTCCACTTTAAAATCCGGGACAAAACGGTGACCTTTTTGTCCCGGTAAAAATTCCGGCCAGATCCGGCAAATCCGGCCGGATTCCGGCCGGAACACCCCGGTTCCGTACCTGGCGTTCCGTTCCGGGTTCAAAATAAAAAAAAATTCAAAAACAAAAGCGGCGATCTCCTGAGCTTTCTGTTTAGCCATCTGTATCTCATCAGCAGGCGGTGGCACATTGTTGTAAGATGGAGGTGGAGCGGGGTCGGATATCGGAGATGAAAATCCAGTTTGCCTACGTGTTGATGGAGGCGGTGCTGATTGGTCATCAAATTTGCGTTTGTTGGATGGTGGTGTTGTGTCAGTGGCCGTCGAGTATTGAGATTCGTCTGCCATTGTTGAAAGAAACCCTAAGGGATTGAGAGTGAGAGATAGATAGAGAGGAGGTTGTGCAGGAGTAGTCGAGGT